>OV725077.1:89814035-89878664 GCA_928085145.1 Nezara viridula | reverse complement strand
TGTTCATCTAGGAGTTTCACTTAGAACTGGAAAGGCAGCGGTGACAGCATCCCCCAGATTCTTTCCTTATTCAACTCCTATCACCCCCGTCTCCGTTTCACTATAGAGAAAGAAGTTAACAATTTCGCTCCCCTTCTTAGACCTCCTAATAATAAAAAACACTGACGGTTTTGTTTCTACTGACTGGTACACTAAACCCACATACTCAGGCATACTACTCAAATATTACTCTCAACACCCATATCACCAAAAATCAATACCGCCAAAAACCTCATTCACCGATCCCTCTCCTTATCCGATCCACAATACCATCAAGCCAACACTCAGCGTGTCAAAAATATACTCCTCTCTAATAATTTTCCTCTCAACACCATACATAAACTTTTAAATTGCTATACAACCAAAAACAATACAATCTCCCATTCTCCCAACTCACCACAATCATCTACCAATCCTTTCATATACAAATCTCTCCCCTATATTCCTATCCTCTCAGACAATATACAAAAATTCCTAAAATCGACTATAACCAACTTACGCCTTGGCCTTAAGTCCCACAACAAACTTTCCTTTTCACCAACTTGAAGGATCCCATACTCTTACAACACCGATCCAATGTAGTTTACCGGATACCTTGCTCTACTCCTAATTGCAATAGCTTCTATATTGGTGAAACCTAAAACTATCTCAAAACCCGCATTTCCAAACATAAAACGTCCATAACTGCCCGGAATCCATCCGCCTCCAAACTATCAGAACATGCTCTAAACCTCAACCACTCATTTGGTTTTGAAAAATCCTCTATCCTTTCCACGGTACCTAACCATGAAAAAAGACTCATTTCCGAATCTATCCACATTCACATGGAACAGAATCCTGTTAATCACAAAGTAGACAAAAACTGTATTTCTTTTACATATAGACACATTTTAAATCTTATAAGTGAAAAATAACTTAAATATTCTATTCTATTATTTTCATCTACTCTCAATATTTATTAATTAATTCATTTTACATTATTCTAAATATTCCTTCTTTATATGATCTCTCTTTTATTTTATTCTAAATTTACATTTACACTCTACATCAATTTATGATCATCCTTTTTCCACTTTGTATTAATTTTACTTATTAACTAAAATATTATCTAATATTCAAATGTGATTTTCTTACATATGAAGACACCTGTAAGTCTCTAATTTTATTTATCTCCTGTAGATTTTGTAGAAGTATATTCACATTTTCATTTATTATATATCACACTACAACAATTGTTAGCATCTATTTACTTCTGTTTAGGATCTTGTTACTCAGCTTACTTTGTCCATATTTTATTGTACTTACTGTTTATAATTTTAATAAGCTTATTCACATTGTTTATAAATTATGTCTAAATATAACTTTCAAGTGTCATGGCCGAAATTGAAGTTCTATATTCGTATCTTTCCGTCTTTGCTAGTTTGTTATGTGCTTATTATCTCAAATCCTGTTTTCAGACTTTGTAAACAGTGAGTTTATAAACAATTTAACATGTTTACATTACAATCAGCGAGGTGAGTGACTTTTTATTAACAATTAGCAACATTAAATTGGTGCTCGATTGCTAGAGACAGTTCACGTAGCAGATAATTCCGCTCAGCGGGTCTTATCTTTCAAATTCACGGTCACGGCCCTTCATTTTACGTTCAGAATATCTTGAGTTCGTACCTAAGACAGTATATATATATTTTTTTTTTTCTGTTTTTATTTCTTAATTCATTATTTTATTTTTATTTTATTTTCTACTGAGACTATTTTATTTATTTATAAAAATGTTTTTTTTTAATATTTGTATATATATATTTGTAAATAGATTAGTTATTAAGTATTTGTTTTGTAAATTTTCTTATTAGTGATAATTTTTTTTTCTCTCTTCTTTTTGTATATGTTATTATTTAGAGGTATGGAATCTGATAAGAACATTTCTTTTGACGAATCAGATGAAGAGACTCCTTTCTCCGAAATCAGTGAGACGGATTCTCAATATTTAACAAGGCGAACTCTCCAAAAGCGCCATAGAAACTTTGCCCCCGGTTCGGCGGGCAACTCACCTAATAAAAAAAAAAATCCGCTAAAACAAAGAAATCTCTCAAAGTAAATAAACAATCAAAAATTAGTAATAATTCAGCTATGAAACCTGACACTAAACCACCAACTAACACATCCAATAACAATTCTGTTACAGCCAATAATAAAAGTAACGAAATCACTGAACCTAGAACTTTCACTGAACCAGTGCCACCTCCGATATATGTAAGCAAGATTGACAATTTCATTCAGTTCAGTCAAGAAATAGCTAATCTGATCGGACCGACCAACTTCCGGTGTTTTTCTCGCGTCAATGATATAAAGATTAACACCAATACTAAAGATGATTATAAAAAACTTATAAATCACTTGACAGCAATCAATCACGACTTCCACTGCTATCAACTAAAAGAAGACAAAACATATAGAGTGGTTTTGAGAGGACTTCACTCTATCACACCCACTACCGCTATAAAAAAAGATCTGGAAGATATCGGCCATTCTGTATGACATATATCTTCTATTTTACATCCAATTGATAAATACCCACTGCCATTATTTTTCATCGATTTAGAACCAACCCGGAATAATGCCGAAATCTTCGATGTTAAAAGACTGCTGTATTCTGTTGTGAAATTTGAAGAGCCGAAGCAGAAACCTATAGTCGTTCAATGCACCAAGTGCCAAAACTTAGGGCATACAAAGGCTTACTGCCATCACTCGGTGTGTTGCGTTAAATGAACCACCAAAATGTGCCCTTTGTGGTGAGGACCACCCTGCAACCTATCGGGGCTGCATTATCTATAAGAAGCTATATAAGCAAAGAACTTATAATTTATCATTAAGAAAAGAACAGAAGAATCCTAGCCAGGCACAGCGTTTCCTCAACTGCCGAGCGAAATAATACCACAATTGACACATAACCCTTCTATATCAACAGATCATCCCCATCAAGACTCGAGGCAACTATATTCAGACACCACGGTGAAGAATCAACAGCCGCAACGACAGACGCCTCAGATTTCCAAAACTAAGACTCAGGCTTCCAAACCTAAGATCCAGACCTCCCAATCCAAGACTCAAATCTCCCACAGTCATTCAAAATCTCCACGTCAGCAAATGCCTCCTCATCAGATACCTATAGATCTCCAAGAGACTATCAAGCCACTAATCACCCTCCTCACAAGAATCCTTACGGAAATTCCCTTCAATCTCTCACGATGAGCACAAAGCCCCTAGCTGTTCGTTTATGGAATGCTAACGGACTACACAACCACCGAGACGAACTCAACATTATTCTTCATGACTACCACATTGATATTGCTCTACTGACAGAAACTCACTTCACTCGATGTTCATATTTCTACATACGTGACTATATCACTTATAGACCAGACCACCCCGACAACACTTCCCATGCCGGTTCTTGCATCCTTATCCATAAATCCTTATCCCATTCCTTCTACTCCAACTGAGGCTATTCAAGCAACATCAGTAATCATTTCAACTTGTCCTTTCCATTTAACATTCTCAGCTGTATACTGTCCTCCCGGTCATACTCTTACCTACAACTTATTTGAATCCTTATTTCAATCCTTCGGATCGCGCTTTATTGCTGGATGAGACTACAATGCTAAACACCAACGAGGGGGTTGTCGATCATCCAACTCCCGTGGTAACATACTATCTTCTGTCTCAACTTCCAATAGTTACTCTGTCCTCTCTCCTATGAATCCTACCTATTGGCCAACATCCATCAAAAAACGCCCTGATATCCTGGACATATTTGTCACCTCCCAAATTTCCTCTTCCCATGTCACAATAAAATCCCTGGATGACCTCTCCTCAGATCATTCTCCAGTTCTGCTTTCATCAGACACAACCTTCGCTCCTAAGCCCTCGTTCTCTCCTACACTGATTACAGGACGAGTAAACTGGGACAAATTTCGTAAAGACCTGGAAAATAAATTGGACCTAAATATTCCACTTAAGACGAAACGTGATATTGACACAGCCATAAAAGAACTTACTACATCTATAAGTGACAAAATAAACGATAATACATCTACCAATAAAACTGACAACTCCCAACAGACAATCATATCTTATTAAGGGAAAAACGCAGAGCAAGATCGAAGTGGTACAGGACTAGATACCCATCAGATAAGACATATTACAACAAATTAACTAACCAACTAAAAGCTTAAATTAGAAAATACAAAGTTCAAAATTTACTTAACATGACAGAAAAACTTACTACTTGTGACAAATCACTATGGTTGACCACTAAAAAGCTCCTTAAATTCAACAATTTTAACCACCCACTTATTACTGAAACCCAAACCTGGTCCAGATCTGATGAAGAAAAATTTCAAATATTTGCTCAGTACCTCTCAAAAACATTTAATCTACACCCAGACATCCTTAATCCAACCCACCTTGAGTTTATTGAAGCAGAAGTGGATATCCCACTCCAATTGACTCCTCCACCTAAAGCATTTCATCCTTCAGAAATATCCAATATCATTAATAGATTACCTTCCCGCAAAGCTCCTGGCCATGACCTAATCACATCCCAGATCCTAAAATTTCTTCCTAAAAAAGCCATATTGTTCCTAACCTATATATTTAATGCTGTACTCCGCACCACATATTTTCCTGACTCTTGGAAACTATCCATTGTCAAAATGATACCTAAACCCACAAAGCCACCAGAACACCCATCCTCTTACCGTCCAATCTCCCTTTTACCCATTACAATCCTGGAAAAACTCATTTTAAAACGCCTGTAAGCCATCCTGGACTCTAAACACATTATCCCAGATCACCAATTTGGATTCCGCACATCCTACTCCACTATTCAGCAATGCCATCGTGTGGTAGATAAAGAGATTTTCATTGCCTGCCATGGTTAGATCAAAAGTTATCACACTAATTGTAAGTGGATAATGCTGGAATTTCAAAAAGGATAAATTCATCAAATTATTCACTAATTTAATTTACTAAAAGGTTACTTGTTCATTTTTTTGGAATAAACAACCAAAAGATAGCCAATTATTTAAACATTATATCATATCTAGAGTTATTAAACTACAGTAAATATATTTAAGGTTATAAACATATCCTTAGACTCCTGAGTATATCAACTGCTCCCTGGAGTGCCTGATACCACGCCCTGATGAAGACCTGCAAGGTGGGTCGAAACATTGGCGAAAAAATTAAAAATACTATTTTTTTTTAATTTATTATTTATTTAATTGCAACCCCCCCCCTCCCCAACCAACTCATTCTTATATTAAAGGTACTTTAGAGGAAGAGGTATCTGAACATTGGGCATTTAAGCCCTGTAAAGTGACATCAATTCATAACCCCATCGAAATTTGTTCCTCTCAAAAATTTAAAAAAAAAACCGTTGTTCAGGGATCAACCCCAAACACAAAAAATCTGGTGGGCACAACACACAACTTTCACTTACTGCCCTGCTTTGAATAGAAATTATTTTCTGGCAATGTTGGACTATTATAAAATGTTTGAAGCGTATTTTAAACAGAACTAAAGCTTAAAGCTTACAAATAACAAATCATTATGACCATTACAATTACAAATTTCTATTTATTATATCGACGGTAAGCAATAAAAATCTAGTTGCTCCACCTGCTTTTATAAACCACACTTCAGTTTATACCTTTATAACACTGTGAATAAAGGCATACATTTTACCACTAGAAACATCACTAAAATTAATAATAAAGAATGCTGAAATTGGAGTTAATCATTCTGTAAACCGAAAGGCTCATATACGCCTAGAGAAATTTGAAAGTATGTCAGAATTAGTGTTGTCCAAAAGTGTTGACCAAGGCTGCCTAATTGTTGCAAGACCAAGACCAGGACTGGTAAAAAAAATAAATTTTTTAAATAAAAATTAAGGCAAAATATTTACTAATACTTGACAATTTTAGTTACTATTTGATAATAATTGGTATAACCGATATAGTTTAGCATTTAACTCCTCTAATTTTTCATTCAGGCTTAGTTAGGTTTCTCATATCTAAAAAATTACAGTAATATCTCTATAGTAATAAGCTAATGAGTAACTGCAAGGCTGTTGCGACTCTTGCACAAGAACAAGTCAACACTAGTCAGAGTAATTCACCTAGGAGTAATCGATTGTAGGACTATTAGTTATTAAACTGTTAATTTCCATTGTAAAGTTTACTAAAATGATATTACGAGATTTTCATTGCCAACCATGATTAGGTACAATGAAATAGTAGTGGATACTGTTGGAATATCACAAAGGGAAAATTCACTAATTTAATTTTCTAAAAAGTTACATGATAATACCTAATTATTTAAATATAATATCAGATCTATAATCACCAAACTACAGTAAATGTATTTAAGAAATGATTTTATATTTTACTTCTTCTTTCACACAATGCCACTACCTTGATTAGGTGGATTTTAAATACTTCCTACAAACATAAAAATATTTTTTAAAGTTTACATTTAGTTGGTAAATTTCATTTAATTTCCTTGAAAACATGTGATTTACGTTAAATATTATCAGTTTTCAAAAATTATTATTTATAATTTTTTCATCATTCTCCGTTACCTTCTACAACTTTATAAATATATATATATATATATATATATATATATATATATATATATATATATTTATATATATAAATTATTATATAAATTATATAAATTATATATATATAAATTATTATATAAATTATATAAATTATATATATATAATTTATTTTTTATTTTTTTTATTTATTTGTTTTCGGGGAATGCCCCATACAAATAGAGTTGGCTATAATGGTTACAATGAACAAATTAATATAAAAAACATTTACAACTCATATACAAAGTAAAATTCATTGGGATTCAGTGACAACATCCTCTCCTGATAACAACCAAGCATCTGACTATATGCCTAAATATAAAAAATGAAATATAATATAATACCCCACATAAGACAATGATTCAAAATAATACATCCAAATATAGCGAGCAATAAAATGACAAATAGTAATAAATAGCACTAGTAATAAAGATAAATACAGGCATAATATACAATATATAACATATAAACATGTCAATAGTAAATAGCAAATGATACAATAAAAACACGATATGTATATAAAATGTTTCATGCATGAATAATAAATACCACAAGCAGAACAAAGTAAATAAACTTTAAAGCTTTGGAAAAATATATGTAATGTTGTTATTCATTGAAAATAAAGGACCTCAATCTGCAACATTGCCTCATGTAATAAAACAGGTTCTTAAGGAAGACTTTATTGTCAGTTTTGAATAATTCCAAATAATTCACCCTGGTCAAGTTCCTCTATATAGTTTTTAAATAGGCTTATCATTTCATTCATCTCTAGCTGGAATACACCTGAGTCTTCTAATTCCAGAATGAACTGTTTATTTACTGAGCACAGCAGAGTGTGCAACTGATTGAACCAATTGAATTTATAACTCCCTTTGCCACTAATATGTATTTCTTTTATTTAGTTGCTTGGCAATAATAACTTCCAATTATTAACAATACGAGTATATTTTTAACGTTACATGTTAACAGTCTAGTTTACGTTTCGGGACCTTTTATTCCCATCTTCAGAACTGCAATTCCAATACTCTTGTGGATGCAAGCCTAAAAATTCTAATAATAATAATAATGATGTGCTCCATCGTCAATTTTCTAAACAAAAAACTCTGCAGACAAATAAGAAATTCTAAAATAAATAAACTAATGATCCCTAAAATAATTAGAAATAATACAAACAATTCCATAACCTCAATGACAGCTACAAATATAAACCACATTGGAAACCTACCAAATGTTGATAACACACAGGATCTTAATAATGAAAAGATAATACAGAGATACAATAATCTACACACAAAAAACCGAGTGGAAAATCTCACAAAAATTGTATTACAAAAAAATATCATTAACTTATTATCCCTAGGAGAGAATTTCAGTTTTGAATTTAAGAACAAAGACAAAGATATAATAGACTTAATAATGGATATTGAGAACATATTTGGAAATTTAAATACATCAGAGAATCACATAAATGCAACAAGAAATAAAATATGTACTCTTATCAATAACTTTGTATCCAACAAAAATAAAGCAATATCACCCTTCAACATCCAAATAAACGAAGACCTTAGCAAGCTTAAGCAGTTTATTAACCAAAATAAGGACATAGTTATAATAAAATCGGATAAAACTAAAAAAATAGCAATACTCTATAAAAAAGATTACAATGACAAAATGGAGGAGCTATTAAGTGACAAAAACACTTACAGGAAAACAAGAAACAATCCGATACCTGAAGTAAATACAAAAGTCAATACATATGTTAATAAACTCCATAAGCTAGGGTATATAGACAAATACATTAAAAATAAACTTTCAGCCTCAGACTCCACTACACCTAGAATACATGGCCTCATAAAACTACACAAAACTGACAACAGACTAAGACCCATAATAAACAACATAGATGGACCAACTGAAGCTCTCTCCAAATTCCTAAACCCATATCTCAACTCTCTCAATAATAATAATAAGTTTGACATTAAAAATGCTAAAGAATTGAAAGAAATAATTAAAAATTTCCAATATGAGTCAAAAGATATAGAAATCATAAGTTTAGATGCAGAGTCACTTTTCACTAATATACCATTAGATGAATGTATAAAAATTATTGACGACAACTGGGACAGTGTAAAAAGTGAAACCAATCCCACTAGTAAAAACAGAAATATACAAAATACTTATCGAGAACTTTTACCCCATAAACTTAATCAACAAACTTTGGTACAGTCGATTACATACAACACTAAACAATAACAAAATTAGAGCCAAAAAACAAACAATACAAAAAACACCAGAAGAAAACACTACAATAAAGAAACCTACACAACAATTCATCACCCAATTTTTTGAAAAAACAAATCCAACAAACGAAAACAATCAGGATAACATAGCACAAACAAACAGAATGGACTTCAACTACCACTACAAAATGACATACATACCTGAACTCACTAACAAAATCAAAAACGTGTTCAAAGATTATGACTTGACAGAAATTAAATTCGGACAATACAATAACAAGAAACTAAGCAGGCACATCACCAACACAAAAGATAAAATAGAACCAATAAATAAGAAAAATGCAATATACAAATTAAACTGTCAAAACTGCCCCAAAATCTACATTGGTGAAACATCCAAACAATTAGGAACTAGAATCGCACAACACATCACCAACTGTAAAAATCCAAAAAACATAAACACAACAGCCTTAGCACATCACGGTATAAAACTACAGCATAAATTTAACTTCAACAAACCACAAATAATTGGCACAGAACCAAAGAACACCAACAGAAAATTACTCGAAGCAATACACATTACAAAAAACAACAGAACAACAGTCAACTACAAAACAGACACTAAACATTTAGGAACCCATTATACAGACATATTGAACAAAATTAAAATTTAATAAAGTGAAATCACAGACACATAAAATAACACTAACAACAACAATCAAAATAGACAGATAAAACATTTAGATCCAAAGGTCAAATTTTCACTATGGCAGAAACCCAATTATTGGACAAAAGGAGAATGTTGCTCTAGATGATAAATTTTAGAACATAAATTAGAAAATTGACGATGGAGCACATTATTATTATTAGAATTAAGGTAATTACAAATTTATTGTAACAAACATAATACAAATATGTAATGTAACAGGCACAATATTGTAACTTAAAAAATTTTTAGCCTTGCATCCACAAGAGTATTGGAATTGCAGTTCTGAAGATGGGAATAAAAGGTCCCGAAACGTAAACTAGACTGTTAACATGTAACGTTAAAAATATACTCGTATTGTTAATAATTGGAAGTTATTAATAATAATAATAATAATAATAATAATAATACTTTATTTATTCTGGGACGAGTCCCTTTAGAATAATACAGGAAGACAGAAATGAGGGCTAAGGAGCCTCAGAGATATATAAATAAAAATACAGAGTAATTGAACAGTCTTGGTTAAAAAAATAATATATATATATATATATACACATATACATATAAGTTGCTTTCCAATTTTGATCAGTTGATAATAAAAGAGAAAAAAAAAAATAGATAAACAAAAATTGGAGAACAAATAATGAAGAACGAACTAATAACTTATGTACATATTTTCAGTAGTATCTATTTACGATTTTATGGGGACTGGATGGATAAGAAATGATTGAACAGGCAGGATTTAAAGGTAGGAAGGGTATTAGATTGACGGATATGGGAAGAGATGGAGTTCCATAGAGATGAGGATCGGATAATGAACGATTTGTCGAAAGCAGCGGTTCGGTGGGCCCTTATGTATAAATCAGAAGACCGGGAACGAGTATTGCGGGAACGAACAGAGGATTTGAATTGAAGGAGCTCGGAGATGTATGAGGGACGGTGGGATTGGATGACTTGAAAGAGGAAGGATGCCAGGAAATACTTACGACGGTAGGAAGGATAAAGCCAATTTAACTCCGCGTAAAGATGGGAAACAGAGGCGTCCTTTGGGATCCCGAAGATGAATCGTGCAAAGCAATTTATCAAACGTTTTAGTTTCGCCTCGAGATGCCCCAGAGAGGCCCCCATATACCGTACAGCAATAGTCAAAGTGGGGAAAAATTAAGGAAGTGACTAGGAGCCTACGGGTTTCAAAAGGAAATAGGTGACGGGAGTAGTTAAGACGTTTTAGGATGGAAATGGTACGGCGGGAAATATTGGATATATGACTTTTCCAAGAAAGCGTTTGATCAATGGTTATTCCAAGATTTTTTATGGTGGGGTGAAATTTGATGGGGTTATTATGTAGGAACAGAGTTGGAATAGTAGGGACAGTTTTAAGGAGGTGATTGGAGCCTATTAAGATTGCCTTTGTCTTATCCGCATTCAACTTCAGCTTGTTTGTTCTTGCCCAGTCACAAATTCCATCTAAGTCTACTTGAAGTTTTTCTGTGGCAGATAATAGGTCGGAGGGCGGAAAGGAAAGGTATATTTGGAAATCATCTGCATAGATGTGGTATCGGGAGTGACGGATCTGGAGGGGAAGATCATTGATGTAAATAGCAAACAGAGTAGGAGAGAGAGAGGAACCCTGAGGGACACCACAGGAGAGGGGAAGTGTGTTTGAAGGAGGTTGATCAGGGACTACTACATACTGGGATCTGATTTGATAACCCTAGGAAGGATTTGAACCAATGCAGGACACTGTTGGATAGAGGAAGGTTTTGCAATTTGGTAAGAAGGATGTTATGGTCAACTGTATCAAACGCTTTGGAAAAATCTAGAAGGATGAGGATAGTAAGGTTTTGGTGTTCAATGGAGTTTTGTAGGTCATGGATTATTTTAAGGAGAGCAGATTGCGTTGAATAGCCGGGTCGGAAGCCAGATTGGCATGGGTTGATAAAGGAACGTTCCTCTAGGAAGTTTGAGAGCTGATTTTGGACAAGGCGTTCTAGCGGCTTTGAGAGGTTGGATAGGAGAGAAATAGGACGGAAGTCGTGCAGTGAGGTAGGATTGGCAATTTTATTCAAAGGTCGGACTAGGGCGGTTTTCCAGGAGGATGGGAATATGGAGTTCTGCAGTGAAAAATTGTAGATATGATAAAGAACAGGAATAAGGTCAGGAAGGGTGGATTTTATTAGTTTTACAGGAATATTGTCGGGACCATAATCATTGGTGTGGGATTTTAGGATGGTGGAAAGTAATTCATCATAGGACACGTGGGAGAAAAAGAAGTCTTCAGGATTGAATTTGTGATGTTTAATGTCGAAGGTATGAGAGGAAGAGTGAGTAAAGGATAAGAAATGGTTATTGAGATCATCTGGAGAAAGATCGAAGGAACTACGATTAATGGACTCTGGTAGGGATAGGTTGCGGAGTATTTTCCATTTAGATTTGGGGTCGGGAGCATTGGACAGGGCATTATGGAAGTAGGTGGTTTTAGCAAGACGGACTGCGGATTGGGTTCCATTGCGAAGTGCCTTGAAAGACACATAATCCACAGCTAGACGGGTTCGACGGTATTTGCGCCTTGCTGCATCTCTTCCCCTCATCATTTCCTTTATCTCACGGGTCAGCCAAGGCGCAGTGGGACGGCGTAAGGTTTTGGTTTTCAGAGGAGCGTGGATTTCTAATATAGATTGTAGGTTTGAGGTCAGGGTGGATACCATAGGATCAATGGAGTTGTAGGAATATATGGTGTCCCATTGCTGAGAATTAAGGTCTGGTTGAAGGGATTCATAGGAAAGAAGGTTTAAATTGCGGTATGAAACTATTTTGGGAGTGAAGGATTTTACGGGTAGGTCGTATGTAATTTGGATCAGGTCATGTGATGAAAGAAATGGAACTGGGTGTTGAGAAGAAGAAAGGATTTTGATGGGGGAGTCAGAGATATAAAGATCTAACCAAGTATCGGAAAATTGCGTGTGGTGGGTAGGAGAATAAGGAACAAGATGAAGATTAAGGGAAAACAACAGGTCGGTAAGGAAAATTTTTTCGGGAGATTGTGAAAGCATGTTCACGTTAAAATCACCGGTAATAATAATATTGGTGTAGTTGGAGACCAGGTTAATGAGGGAAGATTCAAAGAGGTTGTCAAATGGAACACGAGGAGGGCGGTAAATTACGGCATACAACAGAGGAGAGGAAAGCGAGGTGATTTCAACGAACATGTATTCTATGTGAGGAAAATCATGATAAGGAGACTGTAGAAGGATTTTGGCCTTAAGGCTGTCATGGATATATAATCCGACGCCACCTCCCGTGCGATGCGATCTATCGTGACGTAGGAACGAGTAATCTGGTAAGGAAATCTGGGAGGATGGGATAAAAGGTTTTAGCCAGGTTTCAGATATTGCTATTATATGGTAAAAATTGTCAAGGAAATATTTCTGGAATTCATCGTAGTGTGCAATAAGGGATTGGGCGTTGATGTGACAGGAATTCAGAATATTAGTCATTATAGTAGAGTTGGGAAGCAGAGGTTTGGTGAAAAGGATCGAAGATAAAGGATAGGATATAACATTTTTTTTAAACAAATACTCCGTTTAAAAATAATAATAAAAAATATTAAAAAATTGCATACATAAAATAAAAGTTGAGATGAAAGTAATGAATTTCCAATATTTCGAAATAAATATTCTGTTAAATATAATTTATAGCATATAAATTCCCCTGTCTGTAAAATATAAATATCCCCTTGTTTTAAATACATTGATACATTTTGGTAAATAACCAAATAAAGTTGTAAATAATTTATACAAGAATAAAGAGTGCTAAAAGTAAAAAAGATTAAAATCAAATTATTTCTGTCGAGAATAAAAGTATACAAAAATAAAAAAAGCTTCGATAAAAATAAAAAAATTAAAAAAGATACATTTCTATAAAAATAAAAAAACCTGAAGATAAAAAAAAATAAAGTAAACATATTTCTGGCGAAAATAAATGTATACAAAAATAATAAAAAGCTTCAATATAAATAAAAAAATAAAAAAGTTACATTCATATGAAAATAAAAAAACCTGAAGATAAAAAAAAAATAAAGTAAAAATATTTCTGGCGAAAATAAATGTATAAAAAAATAAAAAAAGCTTCAGTATAAATAAAAAAATAAAAAAGCTACATTTATATTAAAGTAAAAAAAACCTGAAGATAAAAAAAAAATAAAGTAAAATTATTTCTGGCGAGAAAAAATAAATCAAATGCAAACTCAGAGTAACTTGTGAGCAACGTTCAGCTGAATACGTCAAGGTCACTCGGTTTTCCTATTATCACCGGTGGGTATCCATCTGACTCTCTGCAGCGAATTTTTCCTCCACTGAACCAAACATATTTTATTTTAGCAGTTAATTTCTTCTGCCTGGCTAACCAATAGAGGTGCTTGTTGGTGGGCCTCATGGCTTCACTTACATATACGCGGTGCGAGTCATTCTCACTCCAGCCTAGATGTCGTGTGGAGGAATCTCTTTTAGTTCTTCGCTGCCGCACTAACTCATCTTTCACCGTCTGTCTAACAAATCTTGCAATAATTGGGCCTGGTGTTCCTTCCTGCTTGGGCTTAATTCTTACGGCGTGATCAAGATCTTCCGGACTCAGCTTGACGCCCAGACCCGCTCCGATGCTAAAAATTGTGCCAGTTACAGTTTCACCTGGCTTCTCCGGAATGCCTCTTATTTCAATCGTATTTTTGAGTTGACTTTGTTCTGTAAAATTTAGTCGGATTTCAAGCTCTGATATTTTTGTTTTGAGTTTGTGGTTTTCAATTGTCAAATTTTCAACATGGGTTTTCTGATCCTCTAAGAGTGTTTCTATTTTTAACAGACGGTCCATGTTCTCAAATGAGAGTTCCGACTGCTTCTGTAGGGCTTCTTTTATCTCCTTCAGTTCGTCTATCCCTTAAAGTTTGGACTTCAATTCCCTGACAGCTTTTCATTTACTCTTTGAAGAAAATCGTCGGCTGAGAGATTTGAACTATTATTGAACTTTAAGGAAGTGAAAAATTGTAACAAATAACTCAGGGGAGGGGGGGGGAGAAATATAATTAAACATAGCGGTTGGCGGTTTAGACTCTTGTTGATTTGATTCCAGCTCCTCCTCATTAGTCATATTTTCTTCCGTATTCTCTGTGGAAGTCGAAGATACTGACCACAACCAAGGATTACTCAAAAAGAAATTTTTAATCGCTGCTCTTAAGTTTTTAACCGTTCTACCCGCTGTTTTTAATTTCCAGATTTTCTTTAATTCTAATAATTCAGCCTTTTTTAAATGATAGAGCCAACTTACGCGTGGTTCCTTAACCATTAACTATCATCGAATATATAGGGAATGAAAATAGTCAAGGGAACTGGGCAGATAATTACATATGGCGAGAAAGATAATTGTGTTTGGTATTTACATTAAGGAAATTTCACTACAATTTAGTTCAGCGTCATTAACCTGAGATGATACATGAAATAATTGAAAAAAGGAAAATTAATAACTTAAATTAATAAACATGCAAAAAACAACACAAAAAAATAGCGTAATCTTAAACAAATAAATTAGAAATTTAAAAATGATTCATGAGGCAAAAGGCAACTCAAAGTGACAAAATAACTATTTTTAAATCGTTAAAATTAATTCA
Organism: Nezara viridula; assembly: GCA_928085145.1. Lineage (NCBI taxonomy): Eukaryota > Metazoa > Arthropoda > Insecta > Hemiptera > Pentatomidae > Nezara > Nezara viridula. The sequence continues at coordinate 89,863,356 of OV725077.1, read as the reverse complement.
ATAAAGTTATAGTTTGTTTCAGTAATTAACCTTTAGTCAAGGTGGGTAGTCAAGGTGACTTTGATAAGATTGTAACAATGCATAACCTACTGAGTTGCTAGTCTTTAGTTTATCATCTGCCTGGTTGCTAACCAGCTTGTTTGTTTATGCGTTGCTAACCAGTTTGTTTGTTCATCCGTTGCTATTAGTGACAATAGTTAATTATTGACACTATACAAGTACATATATATTTTTATAAATAAATATATGTTTTCATCATTGTCTTATTCATTCTTACATTTTATATCTCTAATATATAAATATTTGCTTGAATACAACAATAACGTGTACATAAGATCAAGTTATAGTTATATATATGAAGGTATATCAAAATTCGTTTAAGTTAAAAGATATATTTTGTACTGTAGATAATGATACTCACTTTAATCTTAATAATTAATGCAAGTTAATACCTTCTTATAATAGATAAATTAGATATCTGGTGTCTTCAAGCAATTCTTATCAACTTCAATTACACTTAACCTCATTCTCCCTTTATCTTGTAGTTAATTATTCACATTTATTTCCTGCTTTATATACATCTAGGCCCCACGTTTCAGCCGCCACTATTTATATGACCAAAAAAAAGGATAAAATAAAAATATAATAAAATAATTTTTAATAATAATAATTTTCCATAGGAATTTTTATTTGTTGGGCGCCTGGCTTTACTTGCCTTTCATCTCTAAAGAGATAATTATAGAGAATAAAAGTTACTTACCCATGATTTGGCCATGATAAATCATTTACTCTACCATGCTAGCTCAGGTGAGATGGGTTAGGTTGGATATTTGATTATAAAGCAGCAAAAAAGGTTAACAGATCTATTTACAAAAAGAAATATTTACAGCATTAATACTATGTACAGTAAAAAGAAATAAAATACAAGGAAAAAGAGGAAATTCAAGCATAATTACTATATACAATTAAAGATAAAAGGGAAGATATTTAAATAAAGTTAATACAAATACCAAAAAAAAAGATACTTATTTTATATACAATATTATGGCATGCCACATCCAAAGATAGTTAAGATACAATAAGATGTAAGAGTACATGCACATGCTAAAATATCCATTAGTCATCTCCCCAGGAAACAAAAGAGAGTAGAGTTTGTTTTGTTTCCAGTGCTTTCTTAATCTTGGTTACACCTCCCCTTCTTCAGGAGCGTGAGACCCCTCACGCTGCAATTCAGGGTAATAGACTTTTAGTTGAGCTGCATGTCCAAGTCCAGCTGGTATACCTTCGGGTGTCTCCAAGTGGTACACGTTAGTTGAACTTTTGTGAGAAATTCGAAATGGCCCTTCAAATTTCGGAGCTAGTTTGCTAGCGAATCCTCGTTCAGCAGATGAGAGAGGATGAGCCCGTCGCAGTACTAGGTCTCCTTCATTGAACGTCGCTTCCTTCCGTTGACGGTTGTAGTAGTTACTTTGCCGTGCTGAAACTCTGCTGAGTCTTGCTTCCGCTGTCTGCCGAAATTCCTTCAACCTATTTAAATGATCAGACCAAACACAATTATCAAGGGATTTCAATATTTCAATAGTCACTACTAGATTTACCAAAATATGAATTAGGAGGTAAAAGTTCGTGCCCAAAGTTTAAGTAGGCTGGTGTATATCCCGTCGAGCTATGAAGAGAACTGTTGAGGGAGAACATCAGCTCAGGTAGATACTTGTCCCATTTCTTGTGTTGATCAGAAACATATGAGGTGATCATGCTCTTTATGATTGGTTGGCTCTTTCCGACATCGATGTGATGTTCGGCGAGATTAGTAAGACCAATGGAATTGTCGGTGTTTGTAAATTCTCCATTCAACACTTCATCCAATCTTCTGACTCGAGTCTGCTGATCCCCGCTATTTGATCATGACAAATCCAAGGTTCCTTAGAAAAGCTAGCTCGGCTTGAAGGCATATTTCTAAACCACCAGGACCCTTCAGCAGCATCAATTACTATCCCTAGTGCTCTCATGGCGTCCATCCCCAAAAGACAAAGAACTGTTAGGTTGGGAAGGACATAAAAAGATATTTGAACTTGACGGCCGTTCAAGCTGGCTAATAAGGCAACAGCTTCGTTAACCGTCTCACGCGCTCCATTAGCTACCGTGACAGGATGGGAGATAACAGATGTAAGCGTGATGTGTTCTTGAGGTAAAGATGAGAGGCCTAAGGAACTGATATACGAACGATTGGCTCCTGTGTCAATAAGCGCTGGAAGATTGGTTTTGCCTACACTTAGTGTAACGAATAACCTCTCTTCAGCTAAAGATAAGGTAGAAAGGTTGTTGAGCTCACGAGATTTGAGATCTCTAGTCGAGGAAACAGGGTCAGAAGCGACCTCCTTATACTGGCCCGTTCTCCGTTCCATCTTACAGTTTGGGCAATATTTCTTGGTGGTACCACGAGTGCCGCAACTGTAACAGAAAAGAGTTGTTCTAGGCTTAGAACACTCCGGATAACGATGTCCCGTTTGAAGACAGTTCCAGCAAAGGGATTGTACTGTTGCCAATTCTGTTTTTTTTCTGGTTCAAGATAGTGGATGATGAGGGTTCTGGCTTCCTCTGAACATGTTCTGGAGAAGCCGCTTCTTTATCATCTTTACAGGTTTTCTTGGCTGTATTCTCCACAGTGGCTATCTTGCTACTCTTCCTTAATTGCATGCTAGAAGCTTGAGGAGGTTCATAGGCAGTTTCAGGGAAAAAGCTATTACTTTTAGTTGGAGGTGCTCGAAAAGCCTTGGCTCTGTCTTCGATCAATTTAGCAATGAATGTTGCTTCAGATCTCCTAATATATAATTGGTATCGGGGCAAAAGATTTTTGTAAATTTTCGAAATTTGTTCGTCTTCGGGTTTCTGATGATTTTTTCTTGATCGCCCTGCGTTCTATCAATTTCCTTTTTCAGCTTTTCCTGATAATCAAGAGGGAAGAATGTAGCACGGAAGGCTTTTTCAAAGTCCTCCCATTCTTTCCAATTGTCTAATTCTAAACGGCACCAATTGAGGGGTGTCCCTTGGAATAATTCAGGTAAATAGCTAAGTAACTCAGCATCGGGTATTTTATAAGTTCTAAGCTTTTCATTTACTCTTTGAAGAAAATCGTCGGCAGAGAGATTTGAACTATTATTGAACTTTAAGGAAGTGAAAAATTGTAACGAATAACTCGGGGGGAAAATATAATTAAACATAGCGGTTGGCGGTTTAGACTCTTGTTGATTTGATTCCAGCTCCTTCTCATTAGTCATATTTTCTTCCGTATTCTCTGTGGACGTCGAAGATACTGACCACAACCAAGGATTACTTAAAAAGAAATTTTTAATCGCTGCTCTTAAGCCTTTAACCGTTCTACCCGCTGTTTTTAATTGCCAGATTTTCTTTAATTCTAATAAATCAGCCTTTTTTAAATGATAGAGCCAACTTACGCGTGGGTCCTTAACCATTAACTATCATCGAATATACAGGGAATGAAAATAGTAAAGGAACTGGGCAGATAATTACATATGGCGAGAAAGATAATTGTGTTTGGTATTTACATTAAGGAAATTTCACTACAATTTAGTTCAGCGTCATTAACCTGAGATGATACATAAAATAATTGAAAAAAAAATTAATAACTTAAATTAATAAACATGTAAAAAACAACACAAAAAAATAGCGTAATCTTAAACAAATAAATTAGAAATTTAAAAATAATTCATGAGGCAAAAGGCAACTCAAAGTGACAAAATAACTATTTTTAAATCGTTAAAATTAATTCAATAAAGTTATAGTTTGCTTCAGTAATTAACCTTTAGTCAAGGTGGGCATAGTGACTTTGATAAGATTGTAACAATGCATAACCTACTGAGTTGCTAGTCTTTAGTTTATCATCTGCCTGGTTGCTAACCAGCTTGTTTGTTTATGCGTTGCTAACCAGTTTGTTTGTTCATCCGTTGCTATTAGTGACAATAGTTAATTATTGACACTATACAAGTACATATATATTTTTATAAATAAATATATGTTTTCATCATTGTCTTATTCATTCTTATATTTTATATCTCTAATATATAAATATTTACTTGAATACAACAATAACGTGTACATAAGATCAAGTTATAGTTATATATATGAAGGTATATCAAAATTTGTTTAAGATAAAAGATATATTTTGTACTGTAGATAATGATACTCGCTTTAATCTTAATAATTAATGCAAGTTAATACCTTCTTATAATAGATAAATTAGATATTTGGTGTCTTCAAGCAATTCTTATCAACTTCAATTACACTTAACCTCATTCTCCCTTTATCTTGTAGTTAATTATTCACATTTATTTCCTGCTTTATATACATCTAGGCCCCACGTTTCAGCCGCCACTATTTATATGACCAAAAAAAGGATAAAATAAAAATATAATAAAATAATTTTTAATAATTATAATTTTCCATAGGAATTTTTATTTGTTGGGCGCCTGGCTTTACTTGCCTTTCATCTCTAAAGAGATAATTATAGAGAATAAAAGTTACTTACCCATGATTTGGCCATGATAAATCATTTACTCTACGATGCTAGCTCAGGTGAGATGGGTTAGGTTGTATATTTGATTATAAAGCAGCAAAAAAGGTTAACAGATCTATTTACAAAAAGAAATATTTACAGATTAATACTATGTACAATAAAAAGAAATAAAATACAAGGAAAAAGAGGAAATTCAAGCATAATTACTATATACAATTAAAGATAAAAGGGAAGATATTTAAGATATAAAGATAATACAAATAACAAAAAAAAAGATACTTATTTTATATACAATATTATGGCATGCCACATCCAAAGATAGTCAAGATACAATAAGATGTAAGAGTACATGCACATGCTAAAATATCCATTAGTCACCTCCCCAGGAAACAAAAGAGAGTAGAGTTTGTTTTGTTTCCAGTGCTTTCTTAATCTTGGTTACACCTCCCCTTCTTCAGCAGCGTGAGACCCCTCACGCTGCAATTCAGGGTAACAGACTTTTAGTTGAGCTGCATGTCCAAGTCCAGCTGGTGTACCTTCGGGTGTCTCCAAGTGGTACACGTTAGTTGAACTTTTGTGAGAAATTCGAAATGGCCCTTCAAATTTCGGAGCTAGTTTGCTAGCGAATCCTCGCTCAGCAGATGAGAGAGGATGAGCCCGTCGCAGTACTAGGTCTCCTTCATTGAACGTCGCTTCCTTCCGTTGACGGTTGTAGTAGTTACTTTGCCGCGCTGAAACTCTGCTGAGTCTTGCTTCCGCTGTCTGCCGAAATTCCTTCAACCTATTTAAATGATCGGACCAAACACAATTATCATGGGATTTCAATATTTCAATAGTCACTACTAGATTTACCAAAATATGAATTAGGAGGTAAAAGTTCGCGCCCAAAGTTTAAGTAGGCTGGTGTATATACCGTCGAGCTATGAAGAGCGTAATCTTAAACAAATAAATTAGAAATTTAAAAATGATTCATGAGGCAAAAGGCAACTCAAAGTGACAAAATAACTATTTTTAAATCGTTAAAATTAATTCAATAAAGTTATAGTTTGTTTCAGTAATTAACCTTTAGTCAAGGTGAGTAGTCAAGGTGACTTTGATAAGATTGTAACAATGCATAACCTACTGAGTTGCTAGTCTTTAGTTTATCATCTGCCTGGTTGCTAACCAGCTTGTTTGTTTATGCGTTGCTAACCAGTTTGTTTGTTCATCCGTTGCTATTAGTGACAATAGTTAATTATTGACACTATACAAGTACATATATATTTTTATAAATAAATATATGTTTTCATCATTGTCTTATTCATTCTTACATTTTATATCTCTAATATATAAATATTTGCTTGAATACAACAATAACGTGTACATAAGATCAAGTTATAGTTATATATATGAAGGTATATCAAAATTCGTTTAAGTTAAAAGATATATTTTGTACTGTAGATAATGATACTCACTTTAATCTTAATAATTAATGCAAGTTAGTACCTTCTTATAATAGATAAATTAGATATCTGGTGTCTTCAAGCAATTCTTATCAACTTCAATTACACTTAACCTCATTCTCCCTTTATCTTGTAGTTAATTATTCACATTTATTTCCTGCTTTATATACATCTAGGCCCCACGTTTCAGCCGCCACTATTTATATGACCAAAAAAAAGGATAAAATAAAAATATAATAAAATAATTTTTAATAATAATAATTTTCCATAGGAATTTTTATTTGTTGGGCGCCTGGCTTTACTTGCCTTTCATCTCTAAAGAGATAATTATAGAGAATAAAAGTTACTTACCCATGATTTGGCCATGATAAATCATTTACTCTACCATGCTAGCTCAGGTGAGATGGGTTAGGTTGGATATTTGATTATAAAGCAGCAAAAAAGGTTAACAGATCTATTTACAAAAATAAATATTTACAGCATTAATACTATGTACAATAAAAAGAAATAAAATACAAGGAAAAAGAGGAAATTCAAGCATAATTACTATATACAATTAAAGATAAAAGGGAAGATATTTAAATAAAGATAATACAAATAACAAAAAAAAAAGATACTTATTTTATATACAATATTATGGCATGCCACATCCAAAGATAGTCAAGATACAATAAGATGTAAGAGTACATGCACATGCTAAAATATCCATTAGTCACCTCCCCAGGAAACAAAAGAGAGTAGAGTTTGTTTTGTTTCCAGTGCTTTCTTAATCTTGGTTACACCTCCCCTTCTTCAGCAGCGTGAGACCCCTCACGCTGCAATTCAGGGTAACAGACTTTTAGTTGAGCTGCATGTCCAAGTCCAGCTGGTGTACCTTCGGGTGTCTCCAAGTGGTACACGTTAGTTGAACTTTTGTGAGAAATTCGAAATGGCCCTTCAAATTTCGGAGCTAGTTTGCTAGCGAATCCTCGCTCAGCAGATGAGAGAGGATGAGCCCGTCGCAGTACTAGGTCTCCTTCATTGAACGTCGCTTCCTTCCGTTGACGGTTGTAGTAGTTACTTTGCCGCGCTGAAACTCTGCTGAGTCTTGCTTCCGCTGTCTGCCGAAATTCCTTCAACCTATTTAAATGATCGGACCAAACACAATTATCATGGGATTTCAATATTTCAATAGTCACTACTAGATTTACCAAAATATGAATTAGGAGGTAAAAGTTCGCGCCCAAAGTTTAAGTAGGCTGGTGTATATACCGTCGAGCTATGAAGAGCGTAATCTTAAACAAATAAATTAGAAATTTAAAAATGATTCATGAGGCAAAAGGCAACTCAAAGTGACAAAATAACTATTTTTAAATCGTTAAAATTAATTCAATAAAGTTATAGTTTGTTTCAGTAATTAACCTTTAGTCAAGGTGAGTAGTCAAGGTGACTTTGATAAGATTGTAACAATGCATAACCTACTGAGTTGCTAGTCTTTAGTTTATCATCTGCCTGGTTGCTAACCAGCTTGTTTGTTTATGCGTTGCTAACCAGTTTGTTTGTTCATCCGTTGCTATTAGTGACAATAGTTAATTATTGACACTATACAAGTACATATATATTTTTATAAATAAATATATGTTTTCATCATTGTCTTATTCATTCTTACATTTTATATCTCTAATATATAAATATTTGCTTGAATACAACAATAACGTGTACATAAGATCAAGTTATAGTTATATATATGAAGGTATATCAAAATTCGTTTAAGTTAAAAGATATATTTTGTACTGTAGATAATGATACTCACTTTAATCTTAATAATTAATGCAAGTTAATACCTTCTTATAATAGATAAATTAGATATCTGGTGTCTTCAAGCAATTCTTATCAACTTCAATTACACTTAACCTCATTCTCCCTTTATCTTGTAGTTAATTATTCACATTTATTTCCTGCTTTATATACATCTAGGCCCCACGTTTCAGCCGCCACTATTTATATGACCAAAAAAAAGGATAAAATAAAAATATAATAAAATAATTTTTAATAATAATAATTTTCCATAGGAATTTTTATTTGTTGGGCGCCTGGCTTTACTTGCCTTTCATCTCTAAAGAGATAATTATAGAGAATAAAAGTTACTTACCCATGATTTGGCCATGATAAATCATTTACTCTACCATGCTAGCTCAGGTGAGATGGGTTAGGTTGGATATTTGATTATAAAGCAGCAAAAAAGGTTAACAGATCTATTTACAAAAATAAATATTTACAGCATTAATACTATGTACAATAAAAAGAAATAAAATACAAGGAAAAAGAGGAAATTCAAGCATAATTACTATATACAATTAAAGATAAAAGGGAAGATATTTAAATAAAGATAATACAAATAACAAAAAAAAAAGATACTTATTTTATATACAATATTATGGCATGCCACATCCAAAGATAGTCAAGATACAATAAGATGTAAGAGTACATGCACATGCTAAAATATCCATTAGTCACCTCCCCAGGAAACAAAAGAGAGTAGAGTTTGTTTTGTTTCCAGTGCTTTCTTAATCTTGGTTACACCTCCCCTTCTTCAGCAGCGTGAGACCCCTCACGCTGCAATTCAGGGTAACAGACTTTTAGTTGAGCTGCATGTCCAAGTCCAGCTGGTGTACCTTCGGGTGTCTCCAAGTGGTACACGTTAGTTGAACTTTTGTGAGAAATTCGAAATGGCCCTTCAAATTTCGGAGCTAGTTTGCTAGCGAATCCTCGCTCAGCAGATGAGAGAGGATGAGCCCGTCGCAGTACTAGGTCTCCTTCATTGAACGTCGCTTCCTTCCGTTGACGGTTGTAGTAGTTACTTTGCCGCGCTGAAACTCTGCTGAGTCTTGCTTCCGCTGTCTGCCGAAATTCCTTCAACCTATTTAAATGATCGGACCAAACACAATTATCATGGGATTTCAATATTTCAATAGTCACTACTAGATTTACCAAAATATGAATTAGGAGGTAAAAGTTCGCGCCCAAAGTTTAAGTAGGCTGGTGTATATACCGTCGAGCTATGAAGAGAACTGTTGAGGGAGAACATCAGCTCAGGTAGATACTTGTCCCATTTCTTGTGTTGATCAGAAACATATGAGGTGATCATGCTCTTTATGATTGGTTGGCTCTTTCCGACATCGATGTGATGTTCGGTGAGATTAGTAAGACCAATGGAATTGTCGGTGTTTGTAAATTCTCCATTCAACACTTCATCCAATCTTCTGACTCGAGTCTGCTGATCCCCGCTATTTGATCATGACAAATCCAAGGTTCCTTAGAAAAGCTAGCTCGGCTTGAAGGCATATTTCTAAACCACCAGAACCCTTCAGCAGCATCAATTACTATCCCTAGTGCTCTCATGGCGTCCATCCCCAAAAGACAAGGAACTGTTAGGTTGGGAAGGACATAAAAAGATATTTCAACTTGATGGCCGTTCAAGCTGGCTAATAAGGCAACAGCTTCGTTAACCGTCTCACGCGCTCCATTAGCTACCGTGACAGGATGGGAGATAACAGATGTAAGCGTGATGTGTTCTTGAGGTAAAGATGAGAGGCCTAAGGAACTGATATACGAACGATTGGCTCCTGTGTCAATAAGCGCTGGAAGATTGGTTTTGCCTACACTTAGTGTAACGAATAACCTCTCTTCAGCTAAAGATAAGGTAGAAAGGTTGTCGAGTTCACGAGATTTGAGATCTCTAGTCGAGGAAACAGGGTCAGAAGCGACCTCCTTATACTGGCCCGTTCTTCGTTCCATCTTACAGTTTGGGCAATATTTCTTGGTGGTACCACCAGTGCCGCAACTATAACAGAAGAGGGTTGTTCTAGGCTTAGAACACTCCGGATAACGATGTCCCGTTTGAAGACAGTTCCAGCAAAGGGATTGTACTGTTGCCAATTCTGTTTTTTTTTTCTGGTTCAAGATAGTGGATGATGAGGGTTTTGGCTTCCTCTGAACGTGTTCTGGAGAAGCCGCTTCTTTATCATCTTTACTGGTTTTCTTGGCTGTATTCTCCACAGTGGCTATCTTGCTACTCTTCCTTAATTGCATGCTAGAAGCTTGAGGAGGTTCATAGGCAGTTTCAGGGAAAAAGCTATTACTTTTAGTTGGAGGTGCTCGAAAAGAGCCTGGCTCTGTCTTCGATCAATTTAGCAATGGATGTTGCTTCAGATCTCCTAATATATAATTGGTATCGGGGCAAAAGATTTTTGTAAATTTTCGAAATTTGTTCGTCTTCGGGTTTCTGCTGATTCAGTTTTTTGAATAAGGTCCTAATGTTGACGACGTAGTCCATGATTTTTTCTTGATCGCCCTGCGTTCTATCATTTCCTTTTTCAGCTTTTCCTGATAATCAAGAGGGAAGAATGTAGCACGGAAGGCTTTTTCAAAGTCCTCCCATTCTTTCCAATTGTCTAATTCTAAACGGCACCAATTGAGGGGTGTCCCTTGGAATAATTCAGGTAAATAGCTAAGTAACTCAGCATCGGGTATTTTATAAGTCCGAAGCTTTTCATTTACTCTTTGAAGAAAATCGTCGGCAGAGAGATTTGAACTATTATTGAACTTTAAGGAAGTGAAAAATTGTAACGAATAACTCGGGGGGGGAAAATATAATTAAACATAGCGGTTGGCGGTTTAGACTCTTGTTGATTTGATTCCAGCTCCTCCTCATTAGTCATATTTTCTTCCGTATTCTCTGTGGACGTCGAAGATACTGACCACAACCAAGGATTACTCAAAAAGAAATTTTTAATCGCTGCTCTTAAGTCTTTAACCGTTCTACCCGCTGTTTTTAATTGCCAGATTTTCTTTAATTCTAATAATTCAGCCTTTTTTAAATGATAGAGCCAACTTACGCGTGGTTCCTTAACCATTAACTATCATCGAATATATAGGGAATGAAAATAGTAAAGGAACTGGGCAGATAATTACATATGGCGAGAAAGATAATTGTGTTTGGTATTTACATTAAGGAAATTTCACTACAATTTAGTTCAGCGTCATTAACCTGAGATGATACATGAAATAATTGAAAAAAGGAAAATTGATAACTTAAATTAATAAACATGCAAAAAACAACACAAAAAAATAGCGTAATCTTAAACAAATAAATTAGAAATTTATAAATGATTCATGAGGCAAAAGGCAACTCAAAGTGACAAAATAACTATTTTTAAATCGTTGTTTAATTTACTATGCCAATCCCTTCCAAGACTGTCAGGGATATTGTCATAATAATTCTGCTTTAAGAGCTGGTGAAAATTTATTGCTGTGGACTGTAAAATTAGAGGAGTTAAAGGATTAAATAAGTGAATGAGTAAAATTGATTGCTATATTTTATTACATGTATTTTATAAGGAGGTTAAATATAGGTGGGTTGGGATACTTGCATTTTTTCTTTTTCTTGTTGTGCCAGTCTTCTCGTTCATCTTCCCTCTCTTCCTTTCTTGGCCCCTTGCCGGCCGCTGTAGTGTTTTACTCCATGTTTAATAAATCAGTCGAATCACAAAATTTTCAACTGGCCAGTCTAGTCAATCACGGTACGTGAGCGTCTACACTTCAACAATGGCGGCCTCACAACAATGACTGAGGTATATATGCAGCATAACAGCTGTGTTGTGCTTACTTGATTTAATTCAAATATCAAGTTTGATGTGTTCCCTAAACAATCGTTAAAATTAATTCAATAAAGTTATAGTTTGTTTCAGTAATTAACCTTTAGTCAAGGTGGGCATAGTGACTTTGATAAGATTGTAACAATGCATAACCTACTGAGTTGCTAGTCTTTAGTTTATCATCTGCCTGGTTGCTAACCAGCTTGTTTGTTTATGCGTTGCTAACCAGTTTGTTTGTTCATCCGTTGCTATTAGTGACAATAGTTAATTATTGACACTATACAAGTACATATATATTTTTATAAATAAATATATGTTTTCATCATTGTCTTATTCATTCTTACATTTTATATCTCTAATATATAAATATTTGCTTGAATACAACAATAACGTGTACATAAGATCAAGTTATAGTTATATATATGAAGGTATATCAAAATTCGTTTAAGTTAAAAGATATATTTTGTACTGTAGATAATGATACTCACTTTAATCTTAATAATTAATGCAAGTTAATACCTTCTTATAATAGATAAATTAGATATCTGGTGTCTTCAAGCAATTCTTATCAACTTCAATTACACTTAACCTCATTCTCCCTTTATCTTGTAGTTAATTATTCACATTTATTTCCTGCTTTATATACATCTAGGCCCCACGTTTCAGCCGCCACTATTTATATGACCAAAAAAAAGGATAAAATAAAAATATAATAAAATAATTTTTAATAATATAATTTTCCATAGGAATTTTTATTTGTTGGGCGCCTGGCTTTACTTGCCTTTCATCTCTAAAGAGATAATTATAGAGAATAAAAGTTACTTACCCATGATTTGGCCATGATAAATCATTTACTCTACCATGCTAGCTCAGGTGAGATGGGTTAGGTTGGATATTTGATTATAAAGCAGCAAAAAAGGTTAACAGATCTATTTACAAAAAGAAATATTTACAGCATTAATACTATGTACAATAAAAAGAAATAAAATACAAGGAAAAAGAGGAAATTCAAGCATAATTACTATATACAATTAAAGATAAAAGGGAAGATATTTAAGATAATAAAGATAATACAAATAACAAAAAAAAGATACTTATTTTATATACAATATTATGGCATGCCACATCCAAAGATAGTCAAGATACAATAAGATGTAAGAGTACATGCACATGCTAAAATATCCATTAGTCACCTCCCCAGGAAACAAAAGAGAGTAGAGTTTGTTTTGTTTCCAGTGCTTTCTTAATCTTTGTTACAATAGATAAGTGAAAGTAAAAAAAACATTCTGAACAATTCAGAACTTCACCACCATTCTGCTGCAAACCATTCCTGCAGAGTTAATCTGTTCATTAGGTGAAGTGTGCACACAGTAAGGTTCTCCCTTAAGAAATCACAAGTAAAGAAAATATGAATTGCTAAACTTTAAGAGAACAGACTGGTGGAGGAAGTATGGGGAGGAAGAAGAGGTGGTCAAAACCATGAAACTCAATTTCAGACAGCAAGTGTGACAAATTGCCAATTCAATTTCAACCAAGCAATAATCACTTCTAACATGACAATATCAAACTAAAATTGTAATTTCACAATCAGCAATATGTGCTTAATATGTAAAGAACCACAAAATTGTACAAAGGCACAAATTTCATTTCTTTTCTTTTATTCAATTATATGCAATATAATCATGTTATATATTATTTCTCAAATATATATCCCTTTTCCAGCTCTGAGGAGTGATGGATTTTTACGAATGAGGTATCAATAGCAAGGGAATATCACATAGAGTGCGTGAATCGTAATTTTGATTCATAATTTTATACCTGGACTTAAATAAAAGTGAATGTAAAAGTGGGAGGTTTCTAACCCTATGATGGTGCCGTCTCAACGAATCGAGACGTTACAAATGGAGTCATAATTGGGGAATAACTCGGAAAGGACACAATTTTTGGCCCATTATGCATCGAGTATTTGAAAGCTTAGTAAATTCTCTACAAAATGAAAAAAAATATCATCGAAATCGATAACAGTTGTGCCTGATAAAATATTTTATTTTATTTTTTCTTTCTTTTTCTTCTTTTTTTACAATTATATTCGGTTTATATTTCTCTTGAGAGCTCTATTTCATTAAACTTATAAAAACCATTCATACGGCTTTGAAGAGCAATATTTCAGCTTTACAACGGTTGAACAACGTCCTGAGGAGTTATGAATGATTTAGTGGATGAATGGTTAGTGGCAGAGGGAAAATTCCAACAGTGAAATGGTTTGTCGCTATGGTGATCAGATTAGAATCTTTCTTACTTTCTTATATATTATTTCTCAAATATATATATCCCTTTTCCAGCTCTGAGGAGTGATGGATTTTTACGAATGAGGTATCAATAGCAAGGGAATATCACATAGAGTGCGTGAATCGTAATTTTGATTCATAATTTTATACCTGGACTTAAATAAAAGTGAATGTAAAAGTGGGAGGTTTCTAACCCTATGATGGTGCCGTCTCAACGAATCGAGACGTTACAAATGGAGTCATAATTGGGGAATAACTCGGAAAGGACACAATTTTTGGCCCATTATGCATCGAGTATTTGAAAGCTTAGTAAATTCTCTACAAAATGAAAAAAAATATCATCGAAATCGATAACAGTTGTGCCTGATAAAATATTTTATTTTATTTTTTCTTTCTTTTTCTTCTTTTTTTACAATTATATTCGGTTTATATTTCTCTTGAGAGCTCTATTTCATTAAACTTATAAAAACCATTCATACGGCTTTGAAGAGCAATATTTCAGCTTTACAACGGTTGAACAACGTCCTGAGGAGTTATGAATGATTTAGTGGATGAATGGTTAGTGGCAGAGGGAAAATTCCAACAGTGAAATGGTTTGTCGCTATGGTGATCAGATTAGAATCTTTCTTACTTTCTTATATATTATTTCTCAAATATATATATCCTTTTTCCAGCTCTGAGGAGTGATGGATTTTGACGAATGAGGTATCAATAGCAAGGGAATATCACATAGAGTGCGTGAATCGTAATTTTGATTCATAATTTTATACCTGGACTTAAATAAAAGTGAATGTAAAAGTGGGAGGTTTCTAACCCTATGATGGTGCCGTCTCAACGAATCGAGACGTTACAAATGGAGTCATAATTGGGGAATAACTCGGAAAGGACACAATTTTTGGCCCATTATGCATCTAGTATTTGAAACCTTACTAAATTCCCAACAAAACGTAAAAAAATCATCAAAATCGGTCTACATGGTGCAAAGATATAGCGGTCTAAACATTTAGTAATAATTCTATTTTAAAGTTTTTTTCTTCATTTCAGTTTTGGATTACTCTAAAATTTAAATCTGTTGTAATAATTGTTTTCATCAAGTATATTTTAGTAGAATTTTATTTTTTGTTTGAATCTTTAAAATTTTTCAAGGGTATATATTAATAATAAAATTCATAATATCGAGGAAAAAGCTTTCTTTTATTCTTATAGGTATATACTCCATGCTTGGATCATTTAAATTAATTAAAGAGTGGAATAGATATATAAAGGTAAAATAAAGCTTTTTCCTTGATATTATAAATTTATTAATGATGTAGAGATGGTTGACCGTTGATATAATATGAGAAGAAGTTAGTCGGGGGTTCGTTCAACAATTCTTCACATGATGACATATTGACCTCTTCAGTTTTAAACTCCTCCTCTTTAGTAAGTTCCGCTCCCAATCAAGTTAATTTATGCTTCTCATTTTTCCAAACCATTTATTCTAGACACAAATACCACATTAACAACCTATGCTCGCTCCACAAACGCCTTGCCGACACGTTAGAACAGCGCATTTTTTTACTGAAATGCCGCTCCAACTCTCTTTTTCCTGAATCAATCACTAATTCCCTCAATCACATTACTATTTCCAAACCACTCAATTCCAAATCATCTAACTGTTCTTTAAAATTCAAAAAATCCTTCCTTGATTTGAAAATCCGTGAAATCATACAACATATCCATCACCTCAACCAACAAATTTCCGCCATCACTCAATTATTACAAAACATCATGACCGACGAACACATGACTAACCTATCACAAATTATTTCCACTATCTTTATTACTACCAGATCTAAGAACTGAACGCACCCCCGACTAACTCCTTCTCATATAAATTTATCATTTTCTTATTTAACAGAAAATGATATAAAAGTTTTTCTTAATCTACTATATTTTCTCTTCTGTTCTTCATTCGAAATTTTAAAATTTGGGCGATGACTCTTTTCTTCCTGAGACAGTATACATTGTATCAATATGTAATTATCCTAGCTAATTTCAAAACATTTATTTTTGTAAAATTAATTATTAAATTTGTTAAATTGCTATAAATATGGAATGTTATATACTTCACTTTAAATAAAATATTATCTAAATATAAGCTATTACATGTTTATCATTTTAAAAATTTACTTGATTATTTTTAATGACAAAAGAAACATTTCTTTATTTTTATTTTTTGTGAATACAGACAGCTAGGTCGAAACGTACCTCCCAGAGAACTAAATTTAAAGTATATAGCCTTCATCAGATATTTAAAGGCAATGTTTAGAAGCTTTGGTAAACTTAAGAAAAAATATAATGTTATAATTATAAATTTAATGAAACTAGAAAGGTTTAACCTACAAATATAAGGTTTGTGCGAAGTATTCGCACGGGTCAGCTAGTGTTCTCAATATTTTGTTTAATTTAATCTAGTATCAAATTTCAATGATCCAACCTCAAACAGCCCACACCAATTTTCACAATCTCCAGTGCAACATCAGTCAATGGGTAATATTTGGCTCACACCAAATTCACACCAGATCGAACAACCGTCAAAAGATGCATTTTCCAGGACCTGGTTATTTGGACTCAGGGGACCTCAAAACATGTATTTCTGTTGAAAACTTAGATTCAAAAATTTTCACAATCGCAATACTTTTCCTTACTATATATTACAGATAGAGGGGTAAGTGAAAGTAAAAAGAAGATGAAAAGAATCAATCGAAAAATCGTTGATAAGAATCGATTCATCACACTCAATGATTGAATTGTTGAGAATCGATTCAGTTAAAAGAATCAAATTTCCCATCCCTAGTATGGACAAATCTGCCTTATAGACCATCACAGAAATCCAATCAAAACCATGGAGATAAGACCAATGGGAAGAAGGCCAAAGACTTACTATATCACCCATGTGGAACTAATAGTGAGATGCAGAGGGAAGACTACTATAGCTGCCATGAAAATTATCACGTCTTCGGTACCGGATTTGTTGTGAGAGGCAGAGCTTGACAGCTAGTGATGTGATTTACTCCCATCAACCAAAGGTTATACTACATTCGGCTTAGAGGAAAATTTTTCAATTTCTCTCTAATTAACTGCCATGCCTCAACAGAGGTGTCACCTGAGGAGGATAAAGAAACATTTTATGAAGAACTTGGACGCGTGACAGAAAGCTGCCCCAAAAATGATGTTAAAATCATTCTTGGTGACTTTAACGCCCAAGTTGGTAAGGAGGTGGCACACATGCCGACCATAGGAACCCACAGTTTGCATGAGACCAGTAATGATAATGGGCTACGGATGGTGAACTTTGCTACATTGCATGGACTGGTTGTTGGAACAACTCTTTTTCCTCGAAAGAATATCCACAAAGCAACATGGATCTCTCCAAATGGGCAAACAACATCACAGATAGATCATGTACTCATTAGTGCCCGTCACAAGTCCAACATGATAAATGCAAGATCTTATAGAGGTGCAAATATGGACACGGATCACTATTTGAGCATTGCCAAAGTCAGATCACGAATTTCGCAGGTTAAAAACCACCACCAACGACCAAAGAAGAAGATTGATGTAGCTAAACTTAAGGACTCAGACCACCAATATTCGTATCAACAAGCTGTGGAGACGAAACTTAATGAAGAAGTAATTAATGACAGCTCTATGGTCGATGAACAGTGGAAGAGATGCAGCAACGCAATGAAACAGGCAGCAGAAGAATCTCTTGGCTACGAGACTAAATCTAGAAGACCCCCATGGTTTGATGCTGAGTGCCTTCAAGCAGTAAAAGTGAAAAATGAAGCCTACAGAAAGAAGGTTCAGGGTCCCACAAGGCTCTCCCAAGAAACATACTACGTACCCAGTACTAAGGAGATGGGTACAACACTTCAAAGACGCATTAAACAGAGGAACAGTGCCTGTAGAAGTAGGAGTAATGAAGGAAGACTCCCTGAATTCTATTGAACCCCCGGATGAGGAGGAAATGGAAAACGCCCTGAGGAAATTGAAAAATAGAAAGGTGCCAGGCCCGGACGGAATCCAGCCAGAGCTGTTGAAATGTGGAGGTGAAGAACTCAAGAAAGCTCTGCATGATTTAATGCTGACCATCTGGGAGAGGGAAGCTATGCCTACAGAATGGGCAACAGCCATTATCTGCCCAATACATAAGAAAGGAGATCAAACAGAATGCGCTAACTATCGAGGAATCTCACTCCTTTCGTGTGCTTATAAGCTGCTCTCTAACATTCTTTTTGAGAGGATCCTCCCGTATTCTGAAAAGGAACTGGGGAAATATCAGGCTGGATTTCGACGAGAACGCTCAACCACTGATCAACTGTTCTCTCTGAGGATGATCCTAGAAAAGACTATGGAGCATAAGGTAGTCACCCACCATTTATTCCTGGACTTTAAAGCAGCATACGACAGTGTTGATAGAACACAACTATACTGTGCCTTGGAGGAGCTAAGCATCCCTCAGAAGCTCGTACGCCTAATCAAGATGACCATGGACAGCTCGAGATGTAGAATACGCGTCGGTTCTGATGCCTCCGAAGAGTTTAAAGTGAGCAGTGGGGGTTCGGCAAGGGGATGCCCTCGCCTGTCTATTGTTCAACTAGGCAGAGGAGAAAGCTGTAAGAGACTCCGGTATTCAGACCAGTGATATAATCTTCAATCGCCTGACACAGCTTCTTGGTTTTGCTGATGTTATTGACATAATAGGTAGGTCTGAACGGGCTCTCAGAGAAGCGTTTATAGGCCTTGAAGCAGCTGCAAGACCACTTGGTCTAGAAGTCAACGAGAGGAAAACTAAGTATATGAGAGTTGGTCGTGAGGTGGATCTGAACTCTCCATTTGAGGCAGGTTCTTTTAAGTTTGAGAGAGTGAAAAGTTTTATATACCTTGGGTCTGAAATTAATAGCAAAAATGACATGGCTCAAGAAATACAGAGAAGGATCACGGCTGCCAATAGATGTGTCTTTGGACTTGGCCGGCACTTAAGAAGTAGGTATCTCTCAAAGAAGACCAAGCTGATCATATACAAGACCCTTGTACGGCCTGTTTTGACATATGGCTCAGAGGCTTGGACGATGACTAAAAACGATGAGATGAAGCTGAGTGTGTTTGAGCGAGGAGTCCTCAGAAGGATTTATGGTCCAGTAAAGGAGGGTGATGTCTGGAGGAAAAGAGAAAATAGGGAGCTCAGTTCTCTTTAAACAGACATCGACGTAGTCACGTATATTAAACTGGCCAGATTAAGGTGGGCAGGACATGTGGCCAGAATGAGCACCGTTGAGATACCCAAGAAAATAATGATGGAGGAGCTGCACCTCGCAAGACGGGTGTAGGAAGGCCGAGGACGAGGTGGTTGGACAACGTGGCTTATGATGCCAGAACCCTGCTTGGTGTACGGAACTGGAGAGCTGCAGCAGAAGACAGAGCCAACTGGCGGAGGCTCTTGGAGGAGGCCCAGTCTCGGTAACGGGATGTCGTGCCACATATGATGATGATGAGAGGGAAGATTTTAGGAGAAATAAGAAACCTTGCCAGAAACAGAAATGGGTGTCACCGATGGCTTGAAGCACCCCCACACTGAAAGGCAAATGGCTGGAAGAAGAGGAAGAAGATTTGAGAAGTAGGATTTGAGCTTGAAAAACAAGACATTGGGCTAATGGTAAACAAGCTTTTAGACGAAAGCTAGTGCAATATCCAGAAAAGCACCAAACTATTTAAATTAAAATAATTTGATATATGAGAAATTGACCAACAGAAGCCATTGATGGGCTGGCTGGGTTGGGAGCAGAACTGAGAGAGAATTCATCACATCAGTATCTCACCTAATGTATATATAAACTTAATTTCAATTTAAAAGTCTTTAACATTTATAATATGGGTTACTGTTTATAGAGTTCAGTGTTATTATATCCTTGGAAAATATTGATTGAATTGGGAACTAACCCAATCTTTCTTTATGTCTATTAAAATTACACGTGGCGACGATGGTGAACAGCCATAAAAAAAGAAACAAAAAAACAGAGAACGGCGATGGAGTTAGATTTTCTGAATTTATTACTCCATCCACGATTATTACAGAAAACAGGCTAACCGAACACAAATTAGACATAGAAAAACAAGTACATTTTAATTTTTCCCTTATTATAGTTTGGAAAAATAAGAATATTACATAAACCGTTATGAACTCAAATGAGAAATTAAAAATTTAAATGTTAAAGAAATCAAAGAGAGAGCAAGATATAATTTTTTGTTGAAATGTATGGGCCGAAATTTATATTAACTGGTGGTGGATTATTTATATCCTACCAAATTAACTTAATTATCTTATAATGAGATAAAAAAAAATCTAAAATTGATGACAAATTATCTGGTGGAACTATTTGAGCAATTTTTTTACAATACAAATCAGTTAATATAATAATTTTTAATGAAATTAAGATCTGTAGAAAAATATTGTAAATTCAGAAATAATCTCAAAGCAATACATATGGATATATTTCATATTCCATACAACTAAGTTTATATAATTAATGTTTAATTAAAATACATGATGTTTTTACATTGTTGGAAAAATATGGATTGATATTTGGAACTTACCCAATCTTTCTTCTGTGTCTATTAACAATAAATACAGCATTCAACCTCATCCTTAAAATCCAATGGATAATTAGAGCTCTCTATTAATCTGTCATGGGACAATTTCTTTCCAGCTCTAACAAAAGAGACATTGAACTACAGCTAATGGGTGGGTGTGTAAAAACGCATTAGTTAATCAGAACAGTCTAGAAAGATAAAATAATTAAACAATGATGAAGTTTGAATGGAAATTAAATTTATAATTGTAGGTGATCAAATAGTTTCTGTGATAAACTGCATTTGAATTTTCAAAAAAAACAATGTTCACAATAAAAATTAACATAACAATGACGAACAATTGAATGGTCGTGTACTTACATGCTGCTGTTTAGCTGCCTAATGGCTTAATGCTCTTAGATTTTCTAGTTAGAAGATATATAATATATAAAAATATTGTCTACCTGTGCTAAAATTATAGATTAGGTAATAGCAAACTTAGTTGAACCAATATTAAAAGATACCAAGGACGTTCTAACTATGAAAGTAATAGTTATACAACTAGCATCATCCGAAACCGTCCGTAATGAGCATGTTATGGACACATTTTTTCCTTTACTAAGTACTTCTAATATCGAAATTTTCCTTACGATATCAAGTATCGAAGGATCAGTATCGTATCGAATCAAAATTAAATATGAGTGGGAGTTGGCCAGAAAATTATCCGATTGATGAATGACGAATAAATTTTAATTCATAATAAAATTCACGACCAATTAATTTTTTTTATTTGTAAGTCGCGATTAACAAAATAATAATTGAAACAATTTTTTTTTTTTTTTTTTTAATCGACTAACGACTAAACATTTAGTTGTTCATTAATGAATTAATTTCCGAATAAAACATATGTTAAAATTGATTATATATATATTTTAAATTATTTTATTTTGTTCTAACAATCCTCCAATTTTGTTAAGTAGAGAAACAAATATATTCGGCACTTGATAGGAATAAGAGTTTTTCCTTAAGAGGTTTTTAATGTGTTTTTAAATTTAATTATTGATATAATTAATACCTATTTAATGTTAAATTTAAAATAAAAGTTTTACTGATAATATTTGGAAAGATGGTATAAATATGTGTAACAAATATGTTTGAAATTGACCAAAAGGGCCGCAATGTTACAAAATAAATCATTGTTGAGGTACTCTATGATTTTTTTTTTTATGTGTATGCGTTTTTGGAATAACAAAAATGTGTTAATTATCACTAATTAACAATTAATAAGTTAAAATTTGGTTCGATATACCATTTCAATGAATTTATCCAGGACTTTCCCAGGACACACAGTGGAGCTGATCGCCGATCTAGGAGGACAAAAACAACTTTCAAAATATGAAAAATATAATATGCCATCCTTTTTATGTATAGTTGACAGGAGTGTCTAGAAGGGGGTTTCATGTGCGCAAGTTTTGTCATCAAAATTTTTGAGGGGAACATAGTTTGACGGTTTTTTTAATTTTTGAGGGGACAAATTTCGATGGGGTTATAAATTTTCGGACTAAGGTACAAGGGGAAAAATGGAACAGACATCAGTAAGTGTGATTGTATATGATCTATGATTTTTTCTAATTCTATCTTAGTTGCTCTGTTTTTAAGAAAATATGAGTAATAAAATATCTTGGGAGGAGAGTAAAGATTAGATTCTTGCGCCATTGACCTTAGGGAGGGGGGCACCCCTGGTTGGTGACTTAGGGCCAGTTGTTCCAACTCAGTAAAGCTCAGATTAAGCGTTATCTAAGATTAAACCAAGTTTAATCTTGATCGGTCGACCGAAGGCGCTTAAGCTTTACTTCTAAGAAAAACTTAGTTACCTAAGGTTACACTCAGTAACTATGATAAACTTCCACGGTGTTTTTGATGTATCGTTTGTGTTAATCATTTTTATTTATCTTTTCTCTTGCAAAAAGGGATATGATAGATTTTGACATCACATATGACGAGGATTTCCTCGATTTAATCTCATTTTTACTGATGGAGAAAAACGTATATCGTCCTCGATTAAATCATTTTGTCCATTGGTCTGATGATGAATTTTGTGATGGTTATTTTTTGATAACCAACACTAATTAACACAAATTAATTTAACTTTGACTTTCTTTAATAAAAATAAACATTTGAGAAGCTCACACAACAAAGAACTGTAGAAAAATCTATTAGTAACCTCCTACTTCCTTCCTATATCTTGGTTTAGATTTAACTTTTTACCAACGACCGAAAGTGGTCTTCATTAATTATACAATGATACACCGAGTTTAATCAAAATCGTTGGAGCCGTTTTTGAGAAAATCGTAAAAATGTGTTTCACCGCTGAAGTGGCAAAAGTGGCACTTCCGGTTAGCCGATTTTAACGAAAATGTTGCTGACATATCGGAACTATATAAAAACCTTAAATACGCTATTTAGGTCTCGTACGACGTAACATCCTGGGCACTGATAAAGGAAAGACTGAAAAAAAAGCGTATGGAGGCGGTAGATGGACCACGGAAGAAGATATTTTCCAAATGTTTCGTGAGGTAAAATCACCAGGATAAACAAACGGACAATAAGCTGGAACACTTCTAGCCCGGCACAACCAGATAACTGAAAAGATGAAATAAACTGTGAGTGTGGTCGAGGTAGAGGCCAAGATGGTGTTCTCATCCACCATCCTGAAGGTACAACTCTCAAAGGAAACCGGAAGAAGAGAAAGTCTACCAAGAGAACGTTTATTCATGGAATGTGCACAGGAGATGGTCGATTGCAGCGAGAGAGAAGAGGAAACCTGGATGGAAGTGGAGGAAACTAGCTGGAGTAGAGTGATATATAAAATTCCCAGAAACACGCCATAGACAACTTGAAAGAAGAAAGAACCTGTGTTCAGCGGTAAGGAAAGAACGGGGTTACAACGAAGACCAGGGCAAGTCAGACCGAAGGCCAGTGTGAGAAGAAAGGAAAGAAAATGTCACGGATGCAGGAAGAGCGGACACTGAGTGGTACAGTTTCCCGTACTAGGTGCTTCGAGTGCGAGACAAAGCCCCTATATGTAGCCGAGAAGAGAAGAACCCCGAGCGGAGCCAATGCAGATAAATGTCCAGAAGGTTCGAAAGAAGAACATTTCAGCAAGAAGGAGTGGATTGTCGAGGAAATCCTCTGAGGAACCTCGGACACTGAGGAAAAGTTGGCCCAACCCGAAGGCCGAGAATACAAGGCCAACAGAGTTGGAAGGAGTAGCAGAAGAAGAATATGCTTGCGAGTAGAAGAAAGAATTTAAGGTGAGTGTCGACAGTTGGTCGACAGCACGCTATTAAGTAATAGCAAAAAGGGTAAATGCTGCTGGTTGCCTGTAATAGACGTGTAGTACAGATAATTATTATTGTTAGATGTTAATGTAAACAAAACAAACACGTGAGGTTGTACATTCCTAAAAATATATAGATTGATTTATTTGTAGTGAGATATCTGGTTGTCACTGGGAGTTCCAACACCATAATGACCCGAGAAGCTCATGAAGGGAATGCTCAATTATTGTTGAAGATTTGTGCCTGAAATGGCCGAAATCTGGTGCCCCTCAATAACTTATTGAAAAAAGGAAAGAAGGTAATAGTAACACCAGTGATGGAAGATAACATTCGGAAGTGTATGACGCGACTACAAGAGGAACCGGTACTAGCATTTCCAGACTTTACGAAACTATTCATCATTACAACTGATGCTAGCGAATACCCATTGGGGGCCGTGATATCCCAAGAAGGAAGTGGTGGAAAACATCCCAAAGCGTATTCCAGCAGGTGGCTCACTGAAGCGGAAACAAGATATAGTGCCTTAGAAAGAGTACTGTTATGGATCGTGTAGGCTATCGATCACTTTAGACCCTTGCCTTTGGGAGGAAGTTCCGTATTCACACTGACCACAGACCCCCTACAGTGGGTAGGTAAGCTAAAAGAATCTTCGGCTCAAGTCTTACGCTAGAAGGAGTTCTTGAATCACAATGACATGGACATTGTATACAACTCAGAGAAGGTGAACGTGGTGGCAGATTGGTCGTCAAGGGCTATTACTGTAAATGCTATAGAAGAGGATAGAAGAATCGTCCAGAGATGTGAGACAATTCTTGAAAGAATGGATGCTAGAAAGGAAGAGAAGAAGAGTAGAGCGAAGCTGAGGAGATGCTGACAGAAATAAAAGAGCTCTAGGAAATTATCAATGACAAGATGTGGCAGATAATTTGAAAAACCAGCACCTCGGGTAGGATGAAATTTCAGTGCAACAAGTTTGGCAAAAGCAAGATCACAAACATTTGGTCGCAGACAAGAGCGAGGGAATACACGATTTGTAAAGCATTACAGAACGTGTCTAAATCGAGGAAAACCCACCACCTCTACGTTGAGAACGCTAGGATCTCGGAGAAAATAAAAAGATTATGACGGTCTGGACGTATCGGATTAGATAGGACGTCCATCCGTTGCAAATTGATGGTGGAAACACTGAGGGACGTACAACAGCAGAAGGAGTTAATATTGGTTTATCACCAGGGAAAAACTAATCACCTCGGGATCCAAGAGACATTGCAGGCGTTGCGCCGTAGATATTTTTGGTAGGGGAAAAAATGATATCGGAGGTAATTAGAGCGTACGAGGTTGCTTAGGCTTGGAAAAAAGTGCCCCCGAAAACGTCATAGTCGACTCTAAGACTAATTAAATCCGAAGAGTTAGCTATTAGCTTTTAGTTGAAGTTACAGATAAAGATAATTAGCGATTAGCGGTAAGAAAAGCTAAAAGCTAATTTAGTTGCAGAATTAACTTCCCGCTAATAGCTAATTTAGCTGTTATCTGTTAGCTATAGATAATTTTTGCCCAACACTGGTCAAGACCTCAATTGTGCCCTTCTCGCTAAATATATCAATATAATAGTTATTATAGACATTACTGTTAAAAAAATAGAACACCGATATTTAGTACTGTTTATAGACAATTGTATAATGCCAAAATTCAGTTTTATCTTAATTAATATTATCATAAATATTAATAAAACCAAGTGTCTGTGACAAAGACGGCGGAGTTGTAGTAGTGGGGACAGCTTATCACACATCACTTAAATCCCAGGAGTCTACACTCAAACAAACAGTGCAATACCGTGAGTTATAACTATATTATTTCAATTTTGTTCATTCCTCTCAAAGAAAAAAAATGGACTTTGAAAAATTAAAAAAAAATGTAGAAGTTTTTAATGCAAATCATTACCATTATCACATCATTACCACAAGCATTATTACACCATTTTTAATCCCAGCTAACTTCAGATGAAGTATCGATAAATCTAAATTCAATAATTTTCATGTAAAACAAGAAACTTTAGAAAATTATATAGAGCGTTTTGAGCAAAAAAGTCTATTGGCCCAACTCATTACAATAATTTGTCGGCATTCTCAGTCTCTGATAAACCTGTTAATTCGTTCAAGTATGATGAAATTGTTTCAGCATTAACGAAAATGTTAACACCATATAAAAGCAACATTTTTTCACAGCATTATTTCTTCGTCATTACCCAAAAAGACAATCAAAATATTTCTGATTTTGTTGCTGCTCTCAGGCGGGGTTTACTTGACTGTGATTTTTGTATCACATGTTCTTGTAACAGTAACGTTTGATTTTCCGATGTCCTACTTAGAGCTCAATTTATTCGAGGATTGAAAGAAAACTAGATAAGATAACACCCATCTGATTGCAAGAAATTCGTTGCATTTGTCACCAAAGCGATAGGTTTACAAGCTGCTAGGCTAGAAAGTAACGAGCTAAACAAACTGTCATGTGATTCTAGTTGAGATGAAATAAAGAATACCTTCAACGTAAGATTTTATTCAACTCATAAAATACAATAATATTAATGAACTACGATGTTTTAAAACATATGTTAATTTAAATTTACATAAATTCATAACATTCATCCCACCTTATACATTTAAGAGGTAACATAGTCTTTTTAAAGGTCTTCTAGTTCGTGAGATAGCTCGTGGTAGGGGCCTATCCCTGGAAGGGTTGTTCACAGCTTGTCCTTGGTATTTGCTTTGCACATTCGACCCAGAGAAGTCTTCTTCCTGAACAGGTTGTAAATAACCTACAGGAAGTTAAATGTAAATGATTCGTTTTGGCGGGAATAGGCGCATAGCCTTCCTCTTTTGTATCGGGGTTTAAGGTTATTTACACTAGTGAATTATTAAAACAAAACCCCGGCACTGGATATCGACTTTTTGAGGGTGTTTAACTGTGATTGGGAATTCGGGGATCTATTACCTTTTATGACACTGTGAGAAGAAACAATAAGAATATATATATGAAATGTGGGACTTAGTAAACACTTTGAATGAATTGACTCACCTGGTTTATTCTTCAATTGTGAGGCCTATAGGACAACTAAATAAAAGGACTATTCACTCCGGTATAATAAAACAATTTATTTTGACAACTGATAATAAATGAATATATATGAGTGAACGGTTGGCTTGATAATCTTGGTCTTCAATGTAGTAAACCTCTCTTCCCAGATGACGTCTTCTTGTGTTGGTGTCCAGGCCTTAAGTGTTTGGCGTCCTCCTCGCCATCTGTTTCCAGCTACCTGATCGGACCTTTCCTTCTTTTCGATTCTTTATCGATGTCAGATTTTCCAATGAGCAATTTGTCCACTGCACAATTGAGTACAATTCACAGTGCTACCTCACATTCCTATATATTATATATACCTTCTCATTCCCTCCTTCGGATTCCTTCCTCTACAAGAAGATCATAATTAAAATGGCGAATAAACTGTTTTAAGAAAACAGGCCCAGAGTTCATTAGCCAGCTGGGAAGTGATTCTCCATTCCCCGTTCGTCTGCGATGATTGAATATCCTTTCATGCGGTGTCACATTAGTTGCTGTACACAATGGAGAACACCAGAATGTAGAGCCTCAGGTAAAACCGATTCTCATTTAGTTTCAGAAAAGTGCTTAGACTTGAGCGCAAGTTGTATTGTCTTCTAGATAATTTCGTTGTACCATACAACTTTGTCGTTATCTTGTGGATTTTAAGGAGTTGATGCGACTGGATGCGACGCCGTTAGTTAAGAGGAATGTTTTTAATTCCTATGAAATCAGCGATGTACCTCTATCTGAATGGATGTGCGCAGGAACGCCAAACAGGTAGAACAATTGAGTTAGAGCAAAAGAAGACGTCATATCTCGGCAAGTAAATGTGAAGGGGAATCGAGAATATTCATCTACAATCACTAGAAGGTATTTGTTTCCGTTATAATTTGGTAGAGGTTCTTTGAAATCGATGTTTAGGCGTTCGAACGGTGAAGTGGCTTTAATCAATTTCCCTTGATGTTTGAAGAATCGTGGCGTTATCTCAGCACATATCTCGCATGATGAGGTCATTCTTTTGATTTCAAGGGAAAAAGTTAAATTTTTAATACGTACCCAATGGTACATTCTCGTGATTCCAGGATGACCAAGGAAACATGTAATTGTTGAAATCGGCTGTCAGAATCATCCATACTTGAACAAATTTGTGAGAGTGCATCCTCGTCTATACCCAATGTCATAATGGAAGCAGGATAGCTCTAGACGCCAACATAATTTTTTTTTCATTTTTGATTTTCCCATCATGCTTGGAATTGATTATAAAAAATAATCCTATCACATTCAGTTCCTCCGTTAGAAACCTAGGAATCACCATTGACGAAAACCTCTCCTGGAAACCCTATATCGCCCTCATCACACCCTTCAGCTATTTCATCGATCCCGCCACCTACTCCCGTAACCCATCCGCAAGCTCCTTGTATCCTCTCTTATTTTTCCCCACTTTGACTACGGCTATGTGGTATATGGAGGCATCCCGATGGTACTTAAGGATAGATTGAAGCGAATCGTTTCATTTTTCTTTTTTTTTCCTGATCTTCCCCTACCTGGCCTTTTAGGCTATACGGGATTTTCCCGCACCGGAGGGTGAGGGCGGGGAATTTAAAATCCCTTCCAGCACCGGGACGCGAATATTTTCATATTCCGGTCATCTGGTTGCCGGGCAACTCGCGGTGCTGTACACACTCGTTAACCCATTCGGCCACCCCGTCCTCAGATTGAAGCGACTCATGAATTCCTTCTTAAGATTAGTCTTCGGTACTTCGAGGCGGGCCCCCATTACGACGAGGTGTCCCATCATTACGACGAGTTAAAATTGCTCTTCTCTCCTTTCCGCATACAATATTTCCTTGGTTTTTTCCTATCCCAAACAACCAAGACACCCTTCCTACATCTACAGTCTCCTACAGTGCAAACCCATGGTCCATTCCCGGAAAACAAGATCCCTTTTTTCCGACCTTTATATCCCTTCCCATAGAACTAAGACATTTGAATATTCGTTTATTACCCGATCCACTGCCTTCTGGAATTCCTTGCCATCTGATATGCCATGCCTCTTCCTTGTTCTCATTTAAATATCATCTCTATCAATTCCTTCTCACATCCCAAAATGGCATTGTACAATGAAATAAATATTGTGAAACAGGGTTTGACTGAGGTAAATGGTTGTTGAAATTGTTCGAGTTTTAATTTTAAAAATCAATCCATGCTTATATTATTTTGTTATTTATTTTTACCTAATTTCTTTTCATTTAAATAATATTATTTTGTTTTTTTGTTTTATTATACTTTCACTGAAGATGCTGCATATACTCTTTAATGTTGATTAGTGTAATTTTTGGCCAGATGTGGTTTATATTTTGCTTCCTCACTACCGAAGGTAGGGAAGCATTGTGTTTGTGCGAGAGATTAAAAAATTTTTTTCCTCAGAATCGAAAATTTTCACTCGCGTTTTACGTTTCAGACATCAAGGATCAAATTTGGTTCGGTGTCTGTCTGTCTGTCTGTAGTCAAATCGATGTGACGGGCACATCACCTAGTATCGTTCATCCTATCTTCATGAAATTTTCAGGGATTATGCTGATTGGCGCCTAGATGGTCCCATATCAATTTTATCAAATTCCATCCAGCACTTCCGCTTACGCACGCGCAAACGTATATTTTTAGGTATGCCAATATTTCAGAAAGGGCTCGTTCGATTTGGCTCAAAGTTACATAAAAGGTAGACTTTGGTGAAAAAATAACGTAGTGTCAATTTTATTGAATTCTGTCCGCCATTTTCTCTTATATATGCACTACTAGTCCGCTGTCCGCACATTTTTTCCGAAACTACCGGACCGATTTTCTTCGAATTTGGATATAAAATCAGAGGTCACCAGAGGATGATCTCCCTTCAACGACATTACTATTCGCCTTCATGTTTCAAAATGGAGGCCGAAAAAACCTGCGTTGCTATAGACTGTAGTGCCTAAACGAATGTACCGATTTTAATGAAACTTCGCCAAAGTCATTTACTCTACGCCCTTTAAATTTATTTGTATAACATACTTCAACGAAAAGAAGTTCAAAAAAAAGTTACGAGGGATGGTAAAATTAAATTCCGAATAACTCAAGAAGTATACACATTTTTGACAATATTGTGATAAGACGTTTCAAAGCTATTTGAATTTCTTAAAAAATGAAGAAAGTTTCAGCGAAATCGAAGCACTATTAGTAGAGATATCGCGATTTTAATATATTTTGCTTCCTCAGTACCGAAGGTAGGGAAGCATTGTGTTCGTGCGAGAGATTAAAAAATTTTTTTTGCTCAGAATCGAAAATTTTCACTCGCGTTTTACGTTTCAGATATTAAGGATCAAATTTGTTTCGGCGTCTGTCTGTCTGTCTTTTTGGTTTTTTAAAAGTTTGATAAATTTCCTAAAAAAGAAAAAAAAATCGTTAAAATCGGACAATTAGGAACAAAGTTATGGTCTCTAGTTTTTTTTAGATGTGCTATTGCAAAAGGTTTATCTTTTGTTTTGATTTCTGAATGTGTTACTGAAGTAATGCTATTTTTTAGCATATTACTAATGATTAAAAAAAAGTTTAGTCCAATAATTGGAATCACCTTTTATTTATAACTAGGAATTTAATGTTATTTTATATATATAATTGTTTGGAAATAATATACCATAGTGAAATAATTGGCCGTGGATTTTTTTCAAATTAATTATCGATATATATATATATATATATATATATATATATATATATATATATATATATATATATATATAAATCTTTCGGGCTGAAGCCCCTCCCCAAAAATTAAATCTGGATCACTATTATTAAAGCAAAAGTTCGTATTAAAAATGTTATTATAAGTAGTCTGCTACTATGGAAAATAGCAGATGACAATGAAATATGAAATTATTCTAATAAAGCATAAAGAAATAATGAGTTTTTATGCACTCTTGTAAAACAATAAATAAATTTTTACGTAAGATCTTTTGCACTAACAGTATTGAAATTCATGTTCAGTATGCATTTTTTTTATTTGTATTTATTATTAAACATAATCAAGTATGGAATCTTCAAATACGACACTCTTTTGTTGAATGTTGAAGGGAAACTGTGATCGGCTATTCCGATTCTGCTTCTCTCAGAGATTTTATTCTCATACGAAAAATTGTATACCTTGTAATATACAACGGAAACGGTGAGGAAGCTATACTGACCTTACTTGGCAGACGTTTTTTGTTCATAATTGTTATTCTTGTCCCAGAATAAAGTTTATTTTCTATCTATCTACCTCAAAGCTGCTGAACGCTGGTCCGTGATGAGATGGAAATGTCCAGTAGATAGCTACGAAGCTAGCAGATTGCTTCGCCATTTACGGATTGCTTCTACCATCGCATAGGCTTTCTTTTCTACTGATGAGTGCATTGGTTCAGGACCAGATCAAGCTTTAGAAAAACTAGCTACAGGACGGCCGTCTTGCGTAATAGTGGCAGCAATAGCATCGTCTGAAGCGTCGGTTGCTGAACGCACATAGTGCCTTTTGTGACAAGGAAAACGTACAGCGTGTTAAAGACAGTATTTTCTTAGAAAATTGTTTTATGCAATTCGACTAGTGGGCAAATATGCGAACGGCTCTCCTCAATGAGGACGCGTCTGTTGGAGGTTTCAGATCAGAGAGATTTAAGCCTATCGGAATCATGTTGAATGCTCTTGTTACTTATGTAATATCCAAGAAGCTTGATAGAAAGAAAATGCACTCTTTTAAATGTTCAGCGTTAGATTGTGCATTTGAGCAGCATCCATTATTTTTTTTTAGAATTTCATTGTGTTCTCCTTGATCTCTTCCACAGACCATGACATCGTCAATATATGTAAATGTATCCTTCAAGCTCTATTTGATCCATCACTCTTTGGAATTCGGCAACACCATTGGTTACCCCAAATGGAATCCTTTTGAACTGGAAAAGCCGACCACAAGCTTTAAAAGCATTGTAGGGCTTATCTTCGTCGTATAGGGCTTCGTCTTTTATAGAATTTGATGAGAAGCCTTACGTAGGTCGATGGTACTAAATACTTCATAATGGCCGATCTTATTTACTAAGGACTCTATTCGAGGAAGTGGATTTGCTTCCGGGAGGGTATAACAGTTTATAGTACGAGGGAAATCAATCACCATGCTTCTTTTATGATTATTGCTTGAGGTAACGAGTATTTGAGCTCTCCAAGGAGATATGCTCGGTTCAATCACCTCATCGATTAGGAGGGCGTTCGAACTCCACGTCTATGAATTGTGAATCAGTTTTAGTTTGTTGACGTGATTTTATCGCTGTTGGTTTACAATCCGGTGAAAGATATTCAAACAGTGACGCGGGTGGATCATTTGCTACAGCGAGACCACATACAGTGAGTGTTGCTTTGGGGTCGCCAAAGGACAGCTTCACACTTCCGTGCTGCATGAGTATATCATGACCAATGACCACATCACCGCAGAGGTCAGGAAAGACAAACAGTCTAACATCGTGGGCGGGGTGGCCGAACGGGCTAACGTGTGTGCATACCACCGCCGTGGCACGTGCCGATTGCCCGGCAACCTGATCTATGAAGCAATGGATTTAAAAACAGTCACGAGTTCATCTCCCTGTGCCGGGGGAGCCTTTTGAATCCCCGCCCACACCCCCTGGCCCGTGAAAACCCCTTATAGCCTTTAAAGCGAGAAAGGAGAGAACCCCCCCCAAAAAAGACAGTCTAACATCTTTATAACAGTGACCTACCATGTTAATGTCACCTACACACAGTGGCGGATCCAGGAATTTTCTAAGAGGGGCGCACCTCTGTACCAGATGCTTTCCCCACCCCTATCCGTTCCCCCACCGCTACCCATTTCCCCCTATTCCTTAGCTGAGTTTAGCCGCTCAAAAGTCCTCTTTAAACGGTTTTAACAATAGCAAACTCTATTTTTATTTAAAGTAAATTTTATCTAGTTTACAGTGAAGCAATTGTTAATTACTTAAATTAAATATTTTTTTGTTATAACTTCCTATTCAACAAAAAACGTGGCTTACATGAAAAATCACAAAACTTTAATTGCGTACTTTTCTGCTGAAAACCACCAAAAATCGAAACATTGTTAATATAAACATTTTTCTATTTATTGAGTTCGTCTATCCCTCCTTTAAATATTTCCCTCTGCTTACGAGACCCTCCTGCAGGTTGGAAATGAGTTCTCTAAGAACAAAAAGTCAGATTAATTTCTGATTCTGATCATAATCAGATTTCAATCAAATCGGAGACCAAATAATTAGTATCTTGTCTCATAAAAACGTTCCCAACAGTAGCTATTTTAAGAAAAGAATAACACTTTCTAATGAGAAATGTACAAATTATTATCGTGACCAGTATTATGAATCGCATGGATTCTTCAAGGAGACTACAAGAGTTTCTTGTGGTTGCAATTCATGCAGATCTATTATTGGAACTGAATAAAAACTGGGTCCGAGAGAAAACCCCTATTTTCTTGTGCTTCAATAAATTGTTGTTGGAAAGAATAAATGAAGTTCATATTTTTTTAAATCAATTTTTCTCCATCATACATTTCACCTGCGAGATGTTTTTCAGTTCAGAGTCAATAGGAACAAACTACGACAAGAGCACAAGCCTTCGCATCTCAGGGCGGCCCAAAACCTACATCATTCTTTTCTTTGAATAGCTGCTTTTTGGAACTTTTCTTCCAGAAAAAGGGTCGGTCCCTTACAGAATTCGCTAGTGGTCGTCACGATAATATTTTTTAAAAAATATATTACAATAGAAAATTCGTCTATGTGGATCAAAGTTTCCTATATTTTTCTTTTCATTAACAGGTGCTTAAAATATTAATTTTCGAAAGAGAGATCCTTCGGAGGATATTTGGCCCAGTTAAGGAGAATGGTGAATGGAGAAATAAACGCAACCAAAAACTAGCTAACTTACACAAGGAGCCGAATGTTGTGAAATATATCCGGATGGATGTTGTACGGATGAACGAGACCTCAATCTTAAAGTAGCTGCTGAACATGGAGCCGGTTGGAAAGAGAAAAGTGGACAGACCGAAACTGAGATGGAAAATGGAGTAAGTGCTGATGCCAGAAACCATGGAATCAGGAACTATTGGAGACTGCTCAGGACAGAGAAACATGGAGGAAAATTCTTGAGACAGCCAAGATTTTCGACCCCAGTCTGACGATATTGATCAAATTTGAAAATTTGTCTTGGAGGATGATTTTTCCTATATTTCGTTTTTCTTTAAATAGCTGTTTTTTGGAACTTTTCTCCAACCACCCAGGGGAGAGAGAGGCGCCCTTGGATCCGCTAATACTGGTCACGATAATAATTTTTTTTATATCACTAAAAATTCCTCTTAGAGGGTGAATTTTTCTCTATTTTCCTTTTCTTAAAATATGTGTTTTTTTTTCCACCATCGCTGGCAGAATTCGCTAGTGCTGGTCACCATTATAATTTTTTTTTGTATTACATTAGGAAATTCGTTTATGAAAATGAATTTTCTCTACATTTACTTTTTCTGAAAATAGGTGCTTTTGTCACTTTTTCGGATTTTTTTCCCCCATCCATGGGAGGGCGCGCCCCTGGTAGAATTCGCTTGTGCTAGTCACGATAATGATTTGTTTTTATATTAAATTAGGATATTAATCGTCTATGAAGATTATTTCTTTTTTTCCTATATTTCCTTTTTATTGAAATAACTGCTTTTTGGAATTTTTTCCAGCTTCCAAGGGGAGGAGGCGCCCCCCGGCTGAATCCGATAATGACTGCACATTAGCCAAACGTTTTGGAACAGGGAGAAGTAGATGTCATTTTCTCATTGAATGGCTTATTCTTCAAATTTAACCTAAAGGCGGATTTTTCGCTAATGAAACTGACAGAACTTCCAGTGTCAATCAACACACAAACCTCTGAGCCATTAACAAAGCTTTGGCTGTTGCCTTGGTCAAACTGTGTGCAACTAAAATAGAAGGATTACTTGCAACAATAGCAGCAGCAGTTCGTTTCTGAGATGTAGTAGACCTATAAACTTTAAAATGATGACCCTTTTTCGAACAACGATTACAGATAACATCCCTCGCAGGGCATTTGCTCCGAGTATGTTTATTAAAACCACAAAAATAACATCTGACAGAAGTTGCAGCTAAGGTTACATTTTGTTTCCTAACATAATCAAATGTAACACCCTCATTCTCCACATTATAATTAAAATAAACAATTGAAAATACTACATATTTTTACACATTAAACATGTGGAGAGGGAAAGAGACAGCCTCCGTAACATAGATACATATATAGAACTTTTTTAGCTAAAAAATAATAATTTAAAAAACTGACAAATATTTTTGGTTTCTTAGTGTATACAACCTTGAGATAAAATTATAGCATTTTCTCAGTCTGATTAGTTATGAAAAATTTCTATTAAAAACATTATATATAAAATATATTTATACTTATTAAATATACTTTTTTAATCTTTGACACGAAAAATTGTGATAAGAATATTACATGAAAAAGAAAGAGGTGAACGAATCGTAAAACCCTAGTTTATATCGCTACATGTTATTATATTTGAGTAGAAATGAAAAGTTAAATAGTAGGAATATTTAAGTCGTGACAAAATAGTTAGGTACATAGTTCTAGGCAGAGGCCAATTGCCAAAGTGAGTACTGAGTCCCAAGTATTTTACACAACTATTGAATTTCCGATTCTGATTCCGATACTCAGATATTCAACTTGCCCGAATCTGAGTATTTCACTCAAATGTTGAACTGCCCAACTTTGAGTATTTTACTCAAATAGCTGACCTGCTCCACACATGAGTACTTTACTCATGGCCTTTTGTAAATTATAGTTTTAAGTACCATATGCCTATAGTTAAATATATAAATTATATTTGTAGATGTGCCATTGTCCTAATTACATAAATATTTTAAATATAGACTTTTAATTGTTTAACTCATTACTAATAACAAATTTCGGATTTATTTTGTAATAATATCGACATTACGATCCTGTTATACGTATACATCTATTTAAAATTTTCATATGCAGTATTATAATATGCTATATAATATTATAAAGACTTGATTTTTTAAAAAAAATCTTCATTTTGAGATTACACGCATTTTGACTTAATTGAGTTTTTCGGATTTATATCATATGAGGGTCTATTTCTATGTCTTCAGAGGTGTAGTAGATTTTAGAAAGTGTAGATTTATTATATTTATTATAGAGTGTAGATTTTAGAAATGAAACACTTTTTGAAATTACGCCACTGTTTTTTGACTTACTTGAGTTTTTTTTATTTCTTCCATATCAGGGACTATTAATATGTTTTCGGAACCGTAGTTTTTGCTTTGTTTTAATTTTCTTATTTTTAAGTTATTTTATTTTATTTATTGTATATACTTTTTGATTATTATCATCGTTATTTTGCTTCTATTTATTTTATATTTTTCTGTACATATAGTGTGAATATTATTCTACCTCACTATAACTAATGGCTAAGTGACAGATTGTTGTAATACTCAATAAATAAAAAATAAAAAAAGAAGTTTATGAAAATGATGTCCAATTTCTGATCACGCCACTCAAATCAAAATGCAGTCACTTAATCTTAAAACTGACATAATTTTCAAAATCTACGGCTCCGAAAACATAGAAGCAGACCCTCATATAAAATAAATTTGTAAAACTCAAATAAGTCAAAACGCAGTGGTGCAATCGGAAAACGGACATCATTTTCAAAAACTACGGCTCCGAAAACATAAAAATAGACCCTCATATGAAAGAAATCTTAAAAAGTTTAATACGTCAAAACGCAGTGGCGTAATCTCAAAATGGACTTTATTTTCAAAAACTATGGCTCCGAAACTCATAATTCCATTTTACTAAACGTTGTAATGGATCATAATAAATAGGAATTTTGTTATTTTAACGGTATTAATGATTTGTTAGCTGTAAGCTTTAAGCTTTAGATGGGTTAAAAATTTCTCAAATAGCCCAACATTGCCAGAAAATAAAATCTATTCGAAGTACAGCGGTAAGTGAAAGTTGTGTGTTGCGCGCACCAGATTGTTTTGTATTTTTTTATGATTCCTATCAGGTGACGGGCATCCCTCCAGGTCGGCGGCCCAGACAATTGTACAGGGCACCTAGCCTTGAGCAAAATATTGGAAAATCTATATTAAAGCCCAGTCAATCTATTTCGATAAAGATTATATATACTTAATATTAACAGCATTTAATTGTATATGGATATATTCAATTTACTCAAATTCGTTGGTGGTGTTTTCGGTAACGATTTTAGCTTTTGAGACTAAGCTAATATGCAAGGAGAGAACATTATACTTTTAACTATTAATGTATACCCTACCCTGATTTAGTTCGAGCGAGTTACTCTTATTTCAAAATTTTAAATATTGGCCCTTTTTGTTTCTGAATATATATATAGTTGAGGCTACTGAATATATACCTTCCAAAGTGAAAAAATTCAACTAATAACAGAATTATTGTCTATTCAACCATGGATGTTAGGTAGATAGTTACTTATAATGCCAAAAGTAAATTTCCAATATACAATTTTGTTTATAGCCTCTTTGGTATGGATTTTGCGAAATACTTGGTAACAGGAATTAAGTTCCGGTGTTAAATGTGACTCATCTGAAAAGCTCTAACACACCTTTAAGTGAACGTATTCAGTTCTTTATAATTAGTTTTTTTTCAATGTTTAGACTTATGTAATTTGTTCTTAGAAATGGCAAAAATTACCATTAAAGAAATTGATGTGGACTTTCCCTTTCAACCATATGAAGAACAAGTGAAGTACATGACTAAAGTTATTGAATGCTTAAAAGATAAAAAATTTGGTGTTCTTGAAAGTCCTACTGGTACAGGTAAAACATTAAGTTTACTCTGTTCAACTCTTAGTTGGCTTCAATCTCAAAAAAATCTTCCTCAAACTTCTATAGATTTTTCTGTCAAAGGTAAAAAAGTTGAAGCTGGGTTA
Source organism: Nezara viridula (assembly GCA_928085145.1). Classification (NCBI taxonomy): domain Eukaryota; kingdom Metazoa; phylum Arthropoda; class Insecta; order Hemiptera; family Pentatomidae; genus Nezara; species Nezara viridula. Next base: position 89,825,357 of record OV725077.1, on the reverse strand, counting down.
TTTTCAAAATACATGTTTCCTAAGGTTATTTATTCTTCTCGAACCCATTCACAATTGAGTAAGGCCATGATAGAATTGCAAAAAACGGTTTTTAAAAATTTAAAAGTTACCATTTTGGGTTCAAGAGATCAAATGTGCATACATCCTAAGGTAAAGAGTGAAACTAATTTATCTTTGAAAAATTTACTGTGCAGCTTGTATTTAAAAAATAAAACTTGCCATTTTGGTAATAATGTTGAGAAAACGAAATATGATGAAACATTTACCCGAGGGATTACAGATATTGAAGACTTGATTTCGAAGTCAACAAAAAAGGGCTGTTGTCCATATTACATGGCTCGAGAATTACAAGAAAAAGCTGATGTAATTTTTATGCCTTACAATTACTTGTTTGATATCAACATACGAAAAACGTTGAAAGTTTCACTAGCGAACTGTGTTATTATTTTGGATGAAGCTCACAATATAGACAAAGTTTGTGAAGAAGCTTGTTCTGTTACTCTTAAAAGTTCTGATATTGCTTTAGCCATTAGTGATGTCACCAAAGAAATGCAAGTGATTTATGATGATACTAAAAGTGGTTGTTTAATGGTTGAAAGGGGTTATTCAAGTGGCGATTTATGTTTTGTAAAAGAAAAACTAATTGCCTTCCAATCAGTAATTGATGATCTGAAAGTTTCAAAAGATGTGGCAATTACTCAAAATGGATCTTACATATTTAAACTGCTGCGGGAAGCACGAATTGATGTTAATACATCAAAAAAGTTAATCAGAGTATGCTCTCAGATTCATGAATTTCTTTCTAATAATAAAAGTATCAATAATTGGGGGAGTGGTGCTCTTAAAAAATTAGCAGATGATTTATCTGTTATATATTCGACTGTTGAAGAAAGTAATTTAAATATTGTTGAAAAGGACTTTCGGGTATTTATTGAAGCAGAAATAGCAAGGAATTCATTTGGAGGCTTCAACACTAAAGATAGAAAAGGAGGTAAGGTTGTTAATTACTGGTGCTTTAATCCAGGATTGTGCTTGAACAATGTTATGGTAGATTCAATTCACAGTCTGATTTTAACAAGTGGTACCCTGACCCCTATTACTAGTTTTGTTAAAGAAATGTCTTTAAGTTCTCCAATAATTGCAGAATGTACACATATTGTCAGTAATCACCAAATATTTGTCTGCCAACTTGACACAGGTCCTCGAAACATAAAACTTAAATGTAATTATGCAAATAGAGAAAATATTGATTATTGGCAAGAATTAGGTTTAGCATTGCAAAATTATTTTCGAATTATACCAGATGGTGTTCTATTGTTTTTCCCCAGTTATTTAACACTTAATATTGCTGTAGAAAGGTGGAGAGGAAGTGGTTTATGGGAAAAGTTAGATAAATTAAAACCAATTTTTATAGAACCAAAACTCAAATCTGAATTACAACAAGTCAGCCAGGATTATTATAAAGCCATTGAAACTGGGAGAGGAAGGGGGGCTGTATTTATAGGTGTGTGTAGAGGAAAAATTTCAGAAGGCCTCGATTTCAGTGATAAGTATGGACGTGCTGTGATAATTGCTGGCCTTCCTTATCCACCACTTCATGATCCTAAAATAAAATTAAAAAAAGCGTATATTGATCAAAATAGAAAAAATGACACAGATTTAACTGGGGATGACTGGTACTTCCTGGAAGCGACCAGAGCAGTAAATCAAGCTATAGGTAGAGTTATTAGACATTCAGAGGATTATGGAGCCATAATATTATGTGATACTCAATTTAACAATCATAATATAATTAAAAATATATCAAAATGGATTCAAAAAAGAATTATAAGGACTGAATTTGGCAAATCTATTAGAGGTTTAAAAACATTTTTCAATCACAATGTTTGTAGAAAAAGTTCAGTGGCATCCAAATTAAGCATCGTTAAAAAAAATGAGGTCTGTACTTCTTACCATCGCTCGAGAGAATCGAGAACTAATCATAAGTTCTAAACTATCATTTAGCGAACCTAAATCAAAAAAGAGATTTGTTTTGATTGATGACAATCATCCACCTCATTCTGACCAACTTTCAAGAGAAAAAGAAAAAAAAATTAAATGATAGGAAAAATTTTCTTATTGAACTGAAATCAATCCTAGAACCCAACAATTACAAGTTGTTTAATCAGTTCAAAACATAAATTCAGAAGATTTCAAAGAAACAGTTAATTACTTACAATTCGTTTTACCTGAAAAAGATGAAAAATTGAAGAATATCTTCAAACGGTGTTTCTTCATTTTTAAAGGAAAGTGGGAACAAGAATTCAAGAAGTTTATTTTGGAAAAAAATAAATGACTTAAGTTTCTAGGTGGGAGGAGTACTTAAGTTTCTTGTAAATACTTTAGCTAAGAAACATAATTGTTATAAAGTAAATTAAACCATATTACTAATTTTAGATCACTATGGTTTATTATTTGAAACATTTATGCATATGAAGGTGTATTACAGAATATATTCTAGTTATTCTTGAATTGTGACTCCTTGATATTGCAGCAGTAAGATTCTATCAAAAGAATTTCTTATTTTATATAACTTCATTATTCTTTTTCACAATTTTTTTTTTACTTTAATTGTTTATTCAATCGTTAATTTGTATTCATTTATTGCTTGTTTTGTACATTTTTATTTGGTTATTGCTATTAATTTCGATATTACATGATTTGTATATCATAATTAAGTCACGTACAGAAAGACAAAGTCTTTTATTAAATATTATAGTTATATTAGTTGTTTTTTTTAAAAGTAAGACCTGTAATCTACCAATAAAACAAACAGTATATTATTTACTTGAGCTATAGAACATTAACTAATTTTTCAAACTTTTTACCTTTCTATCTGTGATAATGTGCATCAGTCCTCTTTATTTAAAACTAAATGTAGTACTGGCCATCATTAAGCGTACATTGTTTTAAGTTATGCATACTTTTTTATGGGCAGACTCAACATAGTTCCATATAAAACAGTTATTCTCCACACAAATGGGCACACAGGTATATATGTTTTAATATACACATTTTTAATTCTTCTTTATTTATATTAATACCAGAGTTAACTTTTCCAATTGAATAAAGAAATTATGAATACCAATAATCAATCATATAATGATATCAAATGCAGCATAGTAGAAAGGTTTTAACAGAATATTTTTAGAATTGGGTCAGTGCAGAAATTAACCCAAGGTAAATATATAATTAGTGGCAAAGAGATTCAAGAATAAAATTATTTAAAACTGTAAAAAATAATGGGTTATAGATACAAGATATGGTGATTAATAATTTTTTTTTTCTTTAAAAACAATTTTAGGGCACCATTCTAATCCTTCAAAATTATCTTCACAGCTCTGTATTCTTTCCAGTCCTGTGATTAGGGATGCGTCGTTACCGATTTTTAGTGTACCTGTTCCAACCCGTTCCATTCCCCAAACGGACCTGTTCCAAATTATCCATACCATTCCAATACTGTTACTCCAGAATTTACACCTAGGCATGGGAGATAGTCCATAGTTTTGCACTATCGATGAAAAATTATCGATAGTATTGATAGTTCAGTGACTTCTCGCCACAGACTAAAGGAAGATTTATTTTCGCTCTATTCCTTGTTCATTTACTTTAAAATGCTAAATAAGCTTCAATTTAATTAATATAAAATATAACGTTTATGTGAAATGTAACATTAATATGAAATAAAATATTTAAAATTATTTTTTTTTATTATTAAAACACTTTATTCAGAAATATTACAATTTGTCACAGTTAAGGACACTTATAATAGAGTTCAGAGATTGCATTCATACCGTATATACAAAAATATAAATAAATAAAGTAATAACAAAAGAATAAGAAGAAAGAACAAAAGAGTAAAGAAAAAAAAAATATATATATATACACATAAGTAAATAAAAATAGAAATAAAAGTAAAACAAACACCTTATATAAAACATACATTATTTACAATTTGCCAGGTGATCTCCGAACCAATCCTGTCCCCTCCACATGTGGAGGGAAAAGGGAGGCTTAGGAGATCCCTACACTTCTCCCTCAGCCACTTCACTGGTATTTTAAACCAGCGGAGGATGAGTAAGAGCGCTACAGCCACAGACACTCATGACTTGAGTGGAGAATCTGGCCATTGCTAGAACTCCAAAATATCCATATTTACAAAAGGTCTCGTGGCCACTGCCGCTTTAACCTACGAAGGGGATTGTAGGGATGGGTGGTGCTTGATAGGGATTGTACAACGGGATTTGGGTGATGAGAAAGGTTCTGGTGAAATTTGGCTGGGATAAGATCAAGAATAAATGGGATATTAAGGTCATGGTGTAGGGTTTTATTGGTTACATTGAAGGGAGCATCGACTATTGTACGGAGGACTTTAGACTGAAAGGATTGAATGCGTTTGATGTTAGAAAATTTGGCTGTTCCCCATAGTTCTAGTCCGTAAGTCCAGATGGGTTTCAGTATTGTCTTGTAGATCAGTAATTTGTTTTCACCAGAAAGTTTAGATTTTCTATTCAGTAGTCTATATAGCTGGCCATATCGTCTGTTAAGTTCTTGTCTTTTAAGTCGAGTATGTGGATTCCATGTTAGTCGTCTGTCTAAGAGAAAGCCAAGATACCGGACTGTATCTGAGAAAGGAAGCTGGATGGAGTTAAAATAAACTGGTGGGCAGGTATTACGCCGAAGGCTGAAGGTAATGTGTTTACATTTAGATTCGTTTACCTTAATGCGCCATTTCTTACACCAGTGTTCAATCAGGAAGAGGTGCCTTTGTAAGTTTGCGGACGCTGTTTCAGGATCTGAGTTGGAAGAAAGGATAGCAGTGTCATCAGCGAAAGTTGCCAGGAGGGTATCGGGATGGACAGGAATATCAGCAGTAAAGAGAATGTAAAGGATGGGGCCCAAGACGCTGCCTTGAGGAACGCCAGCCTCAATTGAGTAACAGTCGGAGAATTCGGTGCCACAGCGAACTCGGAAGGAGCGGTCGGAAAGATAGGATCGGAGTACTAGGTATAAGGACTGCGGTAGATGGATTTTAAGCTTGAAGAGTAATCCGGCGTGCCATACCCGGTCAAAAGCTTGCGCTATGTCCAGAAATGCACCCGAGCAATACTGCATTTAAAATTAAAATTATAAATTTTATATTTTGATTTTTACAAGTTTGAAAATCCAATTATATTGTTACAATAATATTGCAAATAATGTAAAGAAAATGAATTAAAATTAAAGAAAAGAAACCTAAAAGTAACGTTAGTAAAGAAAACTAATTACACAGATAAACGTTGGTGTTTAAAAATGCGATTTTTTTTTCTCAGAAAATTGTAGAAATAATAATAAGTACTAATATATTTTTAATAATATAAACAAATTTTTAAAGGATTCGTTTCTATATGTTTTGGCTTCTTCGTTGCATCATCATTTATATCTTTCGAAACAGAATAATTAAGAAGAAATCAATATAAGTCAATTAATGATTACTTCTAATAATTGCAGAATTTTATATATATATAGTTTAGAAAATTATATTTTCTTTTAGAATCAAATGAACATAAAGGCTTACAGAATGATAGTTTAAAACTGTAAAAAATAATGGGTTATAGATACAAGATATGGTGATTAATAATTTTTTTTCTTTAAAAACAATTTTAGGGCACCATTCTAATCCTTCAAAATTATCTTCACAGCTCTGTATTCAACACCACCCTACATCCTAAGAATTTTTTACCACCCAAAGCCGGGTTACTTCTGTGATAAAAAACCAGTTAACCACTTCCGCATTTCTTCTAAATCGTGGCTGAAACTGTCTGAATCACAGAAGCGTAAAGGCATGGATGGACCCACCATTAAAGCTTGTTAATTCCCTTGAAACTAGATGGAATTCAATCCTCAATATGTTGTCAAGATTCCTGGAGTTGGAGGTACCAATTAAAACCACCATAGCATTAATAGATACAGAATTGCCCTCTCTAAATTTATTAGAGTGGCAACTTACAAGAAAATTAATTTCATTATTAAAACCTTACAAACAATTAATCACAAAGCTATAATATTGCCCTAGATATATGCAAATATAAATAAATAAAAGTTTTTATAAATATTTTCCTCTCTCCTTCTAATACATTTATTTTTTTTGAATGAATATGTGATTAACCAAACAAATATAGCATTATTTTGTTTGAAAAACTGTTTGTATTTGTATATTGGTTCTTACAGCTAAGGAACAGGCTTAAAATTAGTCCTGGACAACTTTGTTTAAAATAATATTTGAGTAATCGATAAATAGACCAAAAAAAATATTTTTGAAATCTTTTATTTTATCATTTTACTAAATGTTTTCAACATTTATAAATCTTATTTCTGAAATTACTATTTCGTCAAATAATTTTATGCTGAATTAATAACTTTGAAATGAAGTTCATCTAAATAATTTTTTTTCTTTTAAGAGTTTTCATTGAGCTAAAATCGAGTTAGTTATATTGAGCCAGTTCAGAGCCATATCGGAGGCAAAGTATTTTTCAAATTACAATATTTTTTTCATATTTAAAAATAATATATATTTTTACAAATCCTTTAAAAAAAATATGTTTCGAAACAAAATTCGTAGAAATGTAGATGCTACTTATGGTAAAGTACTATTTTATGTTAAAATTAAAATTAAAAAGTTTCATGCACTCCTGTTTTTAGGATAATTAAGATTACCAAATTTTTGTATTTATGGTTTTAAACATTTTAGAAATAGAATTGTTTAATATTTTTGTGAATTAGTTTATTTTTAAAATAAAAAATAGTGAAAGAGATAATTAAAATAAGATAATTATTTAAATAGCAGGAATTGCCATTTCTTCAATAATTTTCCTTATCGAACCCGCTGGAACAGTACTGGAACGCTTCTGCTAACTGTTCTCCGTCCCTTATCGATCCAACTGGAACAGAATTGGAACCGATCTGGAACGAATTGCCAACCGTTCCTCCCCATTCCTTATCGATCTAGCTGGAACGGAATTGGAACTGGTCTGGAACGATTCGCCAACCGTTCCTCCCCTTTCCTTATCGATCCAGCTGGAACGGAATTGGAACTGGTCTGGAACGATTCGCCAACTGTTCCTCCCCACTCCTTATCGATCCAGCTGGAACGGAATTGGAACTGGTCTGGAACGATTCGCCAACTGTTCCTTATCGAACCGGCCCCCACTCCTTATCGAACCGGCATCCCCACTCCTTACCAAAGCGGCGGTATCGATAATTTTCAGTCGTTGGAACAGTTCCGTAACGTTCCACAGTGAAATTAGGTTCCCGTTCCCGATCCAGTTCCATTGACCCATCCCTACCTGTGATTGATATGGACGATTGTCCTGAGTCAACCTATGGTTTTCTGATTGTCCTGGGTCAACCTATGGTTTTCTAAGTTTTAGGTCCTTTAAATATATCAACTTTTCCTATCAAGGAACTAGAGGGTTATAAAGGTAGGGTTTGTTGCTGAAAAAATGTAAATAGGTGAGATAAGAGAAGGCAATTATACCTAAGGTTATTGAAGTGGTAGCTTCCTGTGTTGGTCTGTGTAATGGGTTGAATAATAAAATTTATCTAAAGAAGATGGCTATGAAAAGGCCATTAATTTGGACGAACCCATTAGGAGGAAGAAACCTCCCTTGGTATCTAATGTTACTTCACATAACCTCCCTTCTTATCTTGTGTAATTTGTGAGATATTCCATTGTTTATTTTTGTTCCTCGTGTAAACTGTGAGTTAATCTATTGTTTATTTGTGTTCCATTGGTGTGATTTTCGTCAACTTATGGACGTTATTACAGTCTGGGAATTACCCTCTTCGGAAGAAGAGGCTATCGAATATTTTCAAAACGCCAGGATAATTCCAAACGTGCAAACTGTGTGAAGAAGGTCATTAAATGAAGTTAGATAGGAAGACGAAATGGAGCTGCTTTCCTACCACTTGTAATAAGAACGTTTCTAAAAGGAAAGGAGCTTGGTTAGAGGGGTCGAGGATTTCGTTTTTAATAGCTTTAAAATTAAAGTATGGGTGATCTCATAATTTAACAACAATACAGTGAGGCAAAAAGCAGTTGAAACTATCGAAGCCAACTATGATACCGTGGAACAAATTTTTAAGAGAGGTTTGTGACCAAAACATGTTTTTTTTTTCTTTCTTTTTTTTTGGCTTTAAGACTTGTAAAAGCAAGTCCTATTTTGCCAGAAAAATATTTTATTCGTCATAGTGAGATGAAAGGCCAACATAGTGAGATGAAAGGCCAAAACATGTTATACAGGTCAAGTAAAAAAAAATGGAGGGCAATCGCTAATTACTTAAATTAAATAGTTTTTTTTTATCACTTCCTATTCAACAAAATATGTGACACATTAAAAATCATAAAACTTTAATTCCCTACTTTTCGGCTGAAAATCGAACCATTATTTATATAAACTTTTTTGTATTTATTGAGTTCTGCTATCACACCTTTAAATATTTCCCTCTGCTTACGAGACACCCTGTGTATGGGTTTAGACATGTAAAAACCTAAATTGCTAAAACGGATTAAAAAGGGAAAACTTTTTGCTGCCAAAAAATCTAGATTTATCTGATTTTTTTTTTCATGTATTACTACTAACGAGTGAAAAAACGTCAAAGTGAAAAAACGTTTTCTTTAAGAAATTAAAGAACGCTAAATTGTGCGTCGAACGAGTATCTTAACTTAATAATTTGATAAAGTATGTGATCGATAGCTACGGTCAATGAACGCTAAATTTTACCGACATTGTCAAAATCTGAGAAAGATTACCATAAGTGGACCTGCAGCTTGGAAATGAGTTCTCTTAGAAAAAAACTCAGAATAATTTCCGATTCCCATCAAATCCGAGACCAAAATAATTAGTACCTTCCTGCATGAGCAGGTATTTCAAGAAAAAACGACATCTTCTAATGAGAAATATACAAATTATTATCGTGACCAGTTTTATGAATCGCATAGGTTCTTCAAGGAGACTATGAATGAATGAATGAAAGATATTTTTGATTTATCACTTTGCATAATGAAGTCCGTTCAAGAAGTTAGAGATTGCAATGCGTTCAGATCTATTGGAAATGCATAAAAATTGGGACCGGGAGAATACTTGTAATTTCTTTTGCTCGAATAAAAGGTTATTCGAAAGAATAAATAAAGTTCATTTTGTTTTTTAATAAATTTTCCTCCATCATATATTTCACTTGCGAAACTCAGTTCGGAGTCAATAGCACAAGTCTTCGCATCCCAAAAACTACATCCTCGTTTCTTTAAATAGTTGTTTTTTGTCACTTTTTTCGGATTTTTTTTCCAACATCCAAGGGAGGGTGCGCCCTTTGGCAGAATTCGCTAGTGCAGGTCACGATAATAATTTTTTTTTAAATATTACATTAATAAATCCGTGCATGAGAATGATTTTTTCCTACATTTCTCTTTTCTTTAAATAGGCCTTTTTTTCGGAATTTTGTTCCACTATCCAAAGGAGTTGCGCCTCCTTTCAGACTTCGCTTGTGCTGGTCACGATAATATTTTTTTTTTGCTTCCTCACTACCGAAGATAGGGAAGCATTGTATTCGTGTGCTACGTGGCGTTTGGGTTTTTTCGATTTTTTATCGGGATGCCACTGGATAATTATTGAGGATAATTATCCAGAATTAATTAATAAAATAATAACTAAACAACTATGTTATGTAACAAATTGGTTCATGATTAATTTATTGGATTACTTCTCACAAAGGCTTGTTGTGTGTTTATCTGTTCTCTAATTACCAAACATTACCTGTGATTTTAATGATATCAATAGGTGGCATGATTAAAATAACTTTTATGTACAAATTATATTTATTTACAAGTTATATAAGAAAGAATGTTATATACATTATATTTACAAAAATTACTGATTAATTATCTAAACAATTGGTTGTGAAGGCATGATTCAGATGGATAGAATTTAATATTTATATTGCCATTAAATATTTAAACATCTTTAAAAGGAATTGTTGGGAATTACTTATCTAATATGTTATGTGAAGTGGTGGATGTCATGGCTGCATCTGCGAAGTCGTTGTTCATGTTCCAGTTCCCCAGCTAGAAGAAAACATCAGGGACCTCCTCATGGCCGGGCATATACATCAGACCTCTCGTCTAGGTCGGGCAGTGGCCTAAGCTCATCAGACTACTCTTCTATGCCGGGCAGTGGCGTAAGACCAAAAAAACTTCTTCTCTATTCATCTCTGTGGATTTTATTTCCATATCTAGCGTCGGGCAAGAATGGTTCCCATTGGTTGAATTTGTGTAGCAGAAGGGATGAACACACCTCTTTTAGCAGGTACACGACCATTTCTTCCTTTGCTTAGGCTTAAAAGCTTTTTGATCCTCTTTAAACATAAGATGTGTTTTTGGCCGACATGTGTTCTATTGCCCCTGTTAAAGGTTAAGAGGGGAAAATCAGGTATCCCGACCATTATCTAGGTAACCACTTTCCCACGTAATTATGATGACGATCCTTAGGTGTTCTAGCGGTGTCGATCCTTTGGGGTTCTTACTTGTTTTCTTGCCACTTACAAAAGGGCAGATACTAGGGGGTCTCAGGTACCCGTGCAAGCGTTAGAAATTACCTTTAAATATTATTAGTTACCATTAGGCTATGTTCAATACATAGCACGTGCGATAGGTTAAAAAAAAAATGTGTGCTCTGAATCGAAAATTTTCACTCGCGGTTTACATTTCAGACTTCAAGTCTGGCTGTCCAGCATTTCTGCTTACGCACGCGCAAACGCATTTTTGTAGATATGCCAATATTTCAGAAACAGCTCATTCGATTTGGCTCAAAGTTGGATAAAAGGTAGGTATTTGTGAAAAAATAATGTAGATTCAATTGGAATGAGGGGCGACTCCCGTGCCTACGGCCGGGCAGTGCAGTCTCCGAGGCAGGGCCCCGACACCGCCCGACCCGGGTGGAGATGTATGTCGACGAGAGACGGGAGAGGGGGGTCCCCTACCGCCCGGCCTACGGGTACCGGGCGTAGGGCCAACCTCTCTCGTTCTGCTCGCACGAGATGTAGAGAAATGTTCTGTTTAATATACACCGCGAAGGTTGTATATAAAATGAATTTTTAGGAGGGGCCTAGTGGCGAAGCGGGGCGGCAATGACCCAACTTCCCGGCTCCTCCCTGGTTGATCCTGCCAGTAGTTATATGCTTGTCTCAAAGCTTAAGCCATGCAAGTCTCAGTACGAGCTGACTTAAAGTGAAACCGCAAAAGGCTCAGTA